>WNWU01019238.1:0-22399 GCA_012654045.1 Ptyas mucosa | reverse complement strand
AGAGAGAGAGAGAGAGAGAGAGAGAGAGAGAGAGAGAGAGAGAGAAAATACAGAATAAAAACCGTCAAGAACTAATATTTAGAATAGTGTTATTTTCAAGAACCATCCTTTACGTATTCAGCAAATGCTGTGTCCTGAATCCAAATAGGCAACCTATTTCTTAAAAACAAAGATTTAGAAGAAGTTTCTTTTTTTTTCTCCCTCCTCTTTGTTTTGGTGTCTTAGTCTAAAATTTCCTTGAGGATTGCTGCAATCTGTTATTGTACTGCCTGCATGCTTTACAAAGCTGCCGTATCCTATGTAGGGGCCATCTGTCAAAGCAGCAGTGACAAAATGAATTAATCTGAATTGCAGATGTGTTAATGAACCCCTTTGAAAGGCTTAAGCAAGCTTTAATTAAAACAATACAGAAGAGGGTTTAAACCTTTTTTTTTACAGCTTTAACAACTATTGCATTCGTATTTGTTTTAATATTTGGATTTTATTTGCAGTCACATACTAGATGTGCGGCTTGTAAATCAGATAAACAGAAAAGCACATGAAGCAGTTCCGTAATCCATAATTAGATAAGTTTGAAAAATGTGAGAGCAAGAGAAATGGGACATTTTTGATGAAGCAGCTTTAAAACAAAGAGTTGGCTTTTGTGTTGGGGGAAGGTTTGAAGTGCTTATCCTTGCATGACTAGGAAACAAGCAACCACATTTAAACATACAGCTAGTCCTCGATTTACAATCATAATTGGGACCAGAATTTCCATTGGTGATCTTAAGTGACTTTGCTTAATAGCAACAGCACTTAGACTTATATACTGCTTTACAGTGCTTTACAGCCCTCTCTAAGCGGTTTACAGAGTCAGCATATTGCCCCCAACAATCTGGGTCCTCGTTTTACCCACCTTGGAAGGATGGAAGACTGAGTCAACCTTGAGCCTGGTGAGATTTGAACTGCCAAATTGCAGACAGCCGGCAGTCAGCAGAAGTAGCCTGCAGTACTGCACTCTAACCACTGTGCCACCGTGGCTCTTAACAACAAATGATTCCCAATTTTGTGATCTTGGGGGAGGGCATGGTTGATGAGGAAATCATCCTACTTGTCAACTGAATCATGCGGTTATTAAGCAAAGCTGGCTGGGAAGGTCACAAACAGTGATCACATGACCCTGAGACACTGTAACCATTGTAAACACATGCCGGTTGCCAAGCACCTGGATTTTGATCACTTGACTGGGTGGAGATGCTGTGACTCCTTGCACACTTCATAAATGTGAAGACTGATCAAAGGTCATTTTTTTCAGTACCATTGCAACTTTGAATGGTTACTAAATAGCAATAGCAATAGACTTTTATACCGCTTTACAGTGCTCTTACAGCCCTCTCTAAGCGGTTTACAGAGTCAGCATAATTGCCCCCAACAATCTGGGTCTTCATGTTACCCACCTCGGAAGGATTGAAGTCTGAGTCAACCTTGAGCCTGGTGAGATTCAAGCTGCCAAATTGCAGGCAGCCAGCAATCAGCAGAAATAGCCTGCAGTACTACATTCTAACCACTGCGCCACCGTGGCTCTTATGAATGATTTTAAGTCAAAGACTACCTGTATCCTATTTGGAAATCCTAGAGATAGTGTTGCCCTATTTGTAAAAGTGTCCAACTTCTGACAGGTACGGCAATTTGTGTGGCAATGTAACTAGAAAGGACAAAGGCAACGTTTGAGCTGTTAAAAAAGAATAGAAAAGAAATAAAGCTTTAAGATTGGGGTTTTTTGAGTGAAATAGGTGTGTTATTTCTCCAAAAGGAAATACTTTGACAATTTTAAGCTATCAAAGAAAGGTCAAATTTTGCCCCAGAATTTGGACTGAGTAGCTTGGTAGGCTTTATGGCCTGGACAAAGGTCTTTACTTGCTGTAGGATCCTGTCCAGGCCTGCTACAGACATAGAGATAAACCTTAAGAAAGAGTTCATTTTCACATTCATTTTGAATCCAGACTTTTTATTCAAAACTTTGGTAGAATAGTATATTGCAGTGCCCAACAGTATCCCAAGTGTGGTCTTACCAAGACATTATAAAGTGGTATTAATACTTTATGTGATCTTGATTCTATCCCTCTGTTAATACAGCCTAGAATCATGTTGGCCTTTTTGGCAGCTGCAGCACACTGCTGGCTCATATTTGATTGTCCACTGGGACTCCAATATCCCTCTCACAGTTACTACTATTGAGCGAGGTACCACATATATATGTGCATATGTTTTCCTTGCCTAAATGTAAAACCTTACTTTTTTCACCATTGAATTTCATTTTGTTAGATAGCGCCCAATGTTCAAGTGTGTCAAGATCCTTCTGTATCTTAAGCCTATCTTCTGGATGTTGGCTATTTCTGCCAGCTTGGTGGCATCCCCAAATTAGATGTTCCTCTTCTATCCCCTCATCTAAATCATTGATTAAGATATTGAAGAGTAATGGACTCTTGGGCTACCCCACTGCATACTGCATCCTCTATTTAGATGCAGTTCCATTGAGTGTGGTTGATCAGTTACAAATCCATCTGGTGGTGATACTGTCTAACCCATATTTTTCTATCGTATCAAGTAGCATATTGTGGTTTACTTTATTAAATGCCTTACTGAAGATGTAGTTCCATTGAAGACAACACATTGAGTATGTAAGGACCTAAATCTGTCTGTTATTAGGCTAGTGCTCCTTGAACTGGTCAATGGTTTTCAGATTAATTGAAATTTCTCATAGGAGTTTATATAATTGATGTCACCACAGCTTTATTCATAATTTAGGAAACCTGTGTCTGTATCAGCTTGGCCTACATGTATACTAATATCAAAAGCTATGCTGGCAGGATTACTTCATGTACAAGTAATGAGTATTCATTATAATAAAAAGTTGCAGAAATGTTTTATTGCAGCAGGAATTCTAAAACAACGCAAGGCAAGGTTTTATTCAACTTCCTTCGTTTCTGGGTACATCTCATTTTAAAGGGGTGCAATAAATCAATATTTTATTGAAAATCATTAAATGTAATTTGCTGTAGATTTTGCTTTCTAACCCTGTAGGAATTCATGTTGTCAAAAGCAAGAAATGCTTCTTGCTTCTTTTTTCTAAAACCTAGCTAGAACATGTTTGTATCTTATATTTTGATCCAATTATTCCAATTTCAACTTTTCCAGCTCTAGGTAGATCTATTAAAATTGGTGGGTCTGTTGTGATCCTCGGGAGCTGTAACTTTGGGGGTGTCATGATAGGTATGAAAACAGATGCGAAATTGAACAGAACCAACAAAAAAACGGATTTCATTAAGCTTTGCAAAATGTTAAAATTAATATTCACAGCTATGTCACCTTCGCCTACGACTGGACTGAGCAAGGGTGAAAGAGAAAGAGAAATCAATTCCACGAGTTTTGGAGAATGTAAGAATGAGTTGAGAATTTTATATCTTGTCTTGCTGTCCATCATGTAGTAGTGTTTGTGATTTGGGGGAGTTCATGTGGCTGGGTTGGTTGGAGATTTTGGCATGAAGCATGAAATGTACTAAGAATCACTAATGCTTTCCTTAATGTGTCACTGTCAACCAACATAATGAAAAAAAATATTGTAGCTAAAGTGAAGTGTTAGCACTGCTCTGTTTAAAAAAGGTTTACCTGTAGCTACCTGTTATCATTCCTTCTCATCCCATGTTAAGAACTCTTTTTATAACTTTTGCATGGAATCATTGAGAGATTGCAAATAAGCCACTGGTGTGAAAATTGATCCTTACATCATGGGAGACTGAAGACAGAATCAAGTTTAGTCATTGTAGAATACTTCGTAGAGGGTCTCCCCCCCACCCCTTCCAGGAGAGTTTTTAGTCCTTTAAAATGTCATTTAATTTGAAATGATAATTATGCTGATCAGCATTTAAGTGTGCTTATCAGTCTTCAAACATTGTTTTACCATTTGATAAAACAAACAAAATAAACATTAATGGGGGGTGGCGGGAAACAGGCATTAACATTTTTAATTTGGAATCCCCCTTATTTATTTATTTTTGTCCATGTGGCTTACTTCTAACCAATGCCACTCGGTCAGTTTCTATCATTGCATCAGGGAAAATATCAGATAATGTTGAGACTTCATGTTTGATGTCAATTTCCAGATTAGCAGCCAGTGACTCCATTGCCACCTCTAGCTAGCACTATAACCAATTAAATGGCCTCCCAAAGATATGGAAACTATATCAGTAGGGACTTGTCAAATGCTAAGGTTAGCCATGTACTTGGATCAATTGATGCAAAAGGCTGTAAAATGAGTTTTGATTCACTTTTGGTTATGTTGTGCACATGTGTGTTTGTAGTTCATGATGCCATTGTCTTATTACTATCTCCTTTCCCGTCAAAGGAGATTCACTGCTAGACTGTGTCAACTGTAATGAAAATAAGGATGTATTGAGACTCTTGAGAAGTGTTTGCTGAATTGCAAGCGGTTACACGTACTAGATTTTATATTTGATTGGATTGTTTCAAACCCAAACCATTATTAACGCACTATCCAGAGACCATCAGAATTAAAATTCATAACATCAGTGCGGTAGCAATAATTGCGTGGAATTATGAGTGCATAAGAATCAATGAAGGAATCATTAATATAAATGGAATAAGTGACTAAGCCTGAAATAATATACCAGAGCAAACAAACTTCTTAACCTTGAAAATGTCATCTTCCTTATAGTAAGTCACATTTTCAGGAATAAGTTTCCATGAACAGTCATGATAGATAGACTAAAACAGCTTTATTTGCCATCATGCTACACTTACTATTTAAAAATAGCTCTACTGCAGGGGTGTCAAAGTGACGGCCCGCGGGCCGGATGCGTCACATGCAGGCCACGCCCACCCCAGCTCCGCAAAGGCAAAAAAAATCACAATACGTCACGTGGTGCGATCGAGTTTGACACCCATACTCTACTGTAAGTGGGAGGGGGGGGAGAGAGAAAGCAGCATTATTCTCATTCAACTTATCTAATTAAACTGTGCAAGAACTGCAAGTAACATAGATAGAACTTAAGGGTTCATATTTTCATTTGAGAAAATAGAAGAACAAAAAGCTTTAGTTTGGGTTGAAAGCATTATCAAGTTCACAGGTTAAAATAGGTGGGAAAGTGCTGCAGAAATGTTCTGCAGAAGCTATTTTGCATGTTTCAGTCTAGCTCTTAACATGTTTCACCTAGACCTAATTGGAAGAAACCTTTAGCTTTTGTGAACTAGAGGCAGCAACCAAGACCAATTAGTTTAGAATACAGTTGGCATTCAGCTTGAGTTACTGGCAAAGTTCACACATATTTTTTTTATACAATTTGACTTGCATTTAAATTGAGTTGCTGTAAGATAATAGCCTTCAGATAGCTAAGTATTGACCAGCCCTAGCATCTCACTATTCTGTCATTATGCTTAGAAAATGGTTGAGCTGTAGCTCAGTGCACTAATGCATGCAGGCTTTAGAGTCACTTTATTGTAATAAACACTGGTAGGTTAAGATGATAGGAAATGGAAAATATAGACAGAAATCAATAGATGTATAGAAGAATGTACAGTATTGATGCTTTTTTTTGTATTCCAACTCTTTAGTTCATGCACTAATTTAATACTGTTCTCCATAGTGGAGAACAAACTGTCAGCACAATGCTTGAATTAATGTTGCCCACAACAAAGAGAATCCAGAAATCATTTTATTTAAGCTGATTGGATGCCATTGGCTTCCTTTCAACACTTCCATGAAAGGATAGGGATTTGGTTTTACCTGTGATTGCTCTTTTGCTCTGGGATAATTTCTGTATCTGGATGACTTTTTGGCACTGTATTTTCAAAAGCCAAAGGAAGTTTTCAAAGAATTTTTTTTCAAAATATCTTGGAACTCACTATTCATAGAAATAGTGAGGATTAGTTCCCTCCGCGCAAATATTTCAATTTTAAAACACAATTTCTTAACAGCATATGAAGCCTTTGTGTTTTGATGCATTTAAAAGTAATTACTTGACTGATACGTGAGTACACTTGGTTTTATCTGACTTTTATAATATTTAGCATATACAACCAGTGTCTTAAAAGATTAAATTTCCCTGTGGAATACTGTATTTTATATATTGCAAACAATATTATCCTCTGAAAAGTTTCAGAAATTGAGTCATTCTAATGGTCAGAAACATCTTAAAGTACAGGAAGAGAATTCAGGAAAAGAACTTTCCTTTCTTGCCCAAATGACAAAATAAGGTTTATGCTTAATTTACTATCCCTGGTTGCAGTCTGCCATCACAGACCATAGACTGTGTTGTGAATGATCCAGCATGTTATGTTTATCAACACAAAGCAACCTTCACTCCGAATACTTAATATTCCATTTACTCAATACATTCATTTTGTTACTTACTACTATTGCTGCTGCATTGTGTTAACTGAGCCTTGCCAATGTGTCGGGTTGCTTCAAATCACTGCAATGCACGCACATGCCGCACTTCGCCATTTCTGGGAACAGGGGAAGAACCGGAGAGAGTGTAACAGTGCTAGCCAGTTCAAAATGAGCAAACAAACATTGCCTTCATTTTGAATCATTTTTGTAGCCAAATTTCAGTGAAGCGTCGTGACAGAATCATATTTATTTAGCTGATGAGAAGAGGAAAAGCTGAAGAAAGAAAACAATTCCCAAACCAGAACAGCAGCCAGAAAGGGAAAAGTTACCACAAACAGGCAGTGTGTTATTAGGGCTGGGGCACACTAGAAATGTTCAGTTCTAAAATGACTTTTGCATTATGCTTGCAATGTGACATTGAAGCTACATCCGTTAACAAGAGAACTGATGCATATTAGTCTTTGTGCACTTAATCTCTTTTCAGTACTGAACCTGGATCTGATCAGTGGATAAATAAAGATCTCTCCTGGGGGAGTACTGTGTATATAAACCTGGATGTATACAAGATATATATTCTTAGTCAATGTAACAGATAATTTGCAAGGATTGTGCCCAGTAGCTCCAGCCATTTATAGTACTGTCAACTGAATTGATGCAAGCAATTTAAAAAAAAAGGCTTGCAAATATTAATTATTAGAAAAGAATATTTCTCCTGATTTGTTTTCCATTCCTCATCTCTCTTTTGAAAAGAAAATCAACAGTACTATACTGCTAATGGAGTTATACTCTCTAACAGGATCTCATTTGCCTAATGACAAAAAAACTATCTACTCATTATTTCCAAAAAGGATCAGGGATTTATAACCAACACTAGCATTGACAAATTCTGATAATGCGGCACAGAACAAATACTTAATTGGCAGTCAGTTGGCATCTGAAATAAAAACCATGCTTTAGGCTTACTGAGAACTGAAAAATGAAAAATAAAATACCCTGACCATATTAAAGGCTGTCTATAGCAGATAGTTTTGAATTATTGCAAAAATAGGGAATCTAAATTCATGGATTCAAGTGTTTGCTGAAATTGTTCATCCATGATAATATCATATTTTCCATGTTGATATTGTATTGTATTCCTTATATATGCAATTTTCTTTTGCATATAAATTAGTGGTTTGTGTATTTGATATATTTCAGGTTGTATCTTTGTTCAAATCCCATCCAGTTTTAAAGATTCCCAAACACTGACAGAGGTTCCATTAACACCTTTTAGATTTGAAAGAAGTTTGTTTTAGATGCATATAGTGCATTGATTATGGCATGGATTACAATTGCACATACATACACATAGAAATCTTGAGTGGGTAGTTTTACATTGAACCAGAAAGGCAATGTCATTAAAATGGATTCCTCAAAAAAACCTTTTGCCAAGTATGAGAAGAAGTGGATTATATTGGTTTTGCAATCCATTTGGCTGGTGAAGACCAGATGCACTGGACTATGGGCCAGCATCCCCTGAAGCTCTGGCACATGTATCTTGGAAGTATGATATCTGCTGAATGCTATTCCTCTTTTTGAAAACTCTCAAGCAATGATTGGCAACCATATAAACAACTGTTCCAGAGAGAAAATGCTTTTATTGCTTTGTCCTACTTGTGCTTTATTCCAAAATGCGTTACTTTCTGATATTAACTTTCGAAATTCATGTGACAGGTTTATAAATATAAGACATAAGTAAATTAAAAAATTGGATCTAAACCAAAACTCAAATTTACAATAGTTCCAATGAAACTACTGGGTAATATACTCTAAACCCTGATTAAATCTGGATCAAAGTCATTGGCTTGTTTTGCAAGGTTTCGAAGATGGGTATCATATTTACATCCTCTCAAGATCAAATGGCATTAGGGTATATTTAATTTAATTCGACCATGAGAAGATCTTCCAGAAGGCCTTAGAAGCTGTGCCATTTTAAAATGATATAAATAACAAAGCATGCATTTTGTAGACTACATCTCCTTCATTGTAGAAAATGGATGTCATTCCTTGCAAATCAAATTGCTGTCTTGCCTTGCCCAGAAATACAGGGCAATGCCATTGTATATCTGTGTTTTGTAATCCCTTGTTCAAACATACTCGGATAAAAAAAACACACAGCTAATTATAAATCATGAATTCCTTCTACTTCCTTACAGTTCCAGACTATCAAGAACAGGATATATTTCTCTGGAGAAAAGAAACTGGTTTTGGATTTAGGATTCTTGGTGGAAATGAGCCTGGGGAACCAGTAAGTATCTGTGAAATTAGCTTGTTTTATTTTTTCATATCTTCTTAATTTCTAGAATCATCTTCAGAAAAATATGGCCTTGCTTATCTAATGTATATTGCTAGCATAGACTTTAATTGTCTCATGGATATGGCACTTGATTGTGCTGGCAACCCCCCCCCCCCCCAAAACCAACAGAGAACAATGTGACCAGCCATATTCTGAATATGGTCTTATTTTGGTCCAGCTCAAATACGAGTGGGCAATTTCCACCAGCAACTGACTTAGCCCTGAAGCAGTTGTATAATAGCTGCTGAGCTGAACATTGAACAGATGTTATCAATTCTAGTCTGTTGATGATTTGAATCAAGCTAAAGGTAAGACTTTTCTAAGCTGCATATACAGTCTCATTTAAGAGAAATCTACAAGTGGTGAAATTCTGTATCAGATATTATAGGAAATTTCTGAAATATGAAATACCAATTAAAAATGGTGGGGGGGGGGGGAGTGTTGAATGAAACACACTAAAAATAATCAATCAGTCCTGCTTGTTGTTTGAAATAGGAAAGTAGTATTTTTCCCCCTGTGGAATCAACTGTTTGCTATAATCTGTTTCATTATCCTTTTCATGAATATGTTTCACAGATATTAGATCTAGGTTAGATCTAGGTAATCAGATCAGTCCTTTTGGATATTTGGGGTGTGAATCCATTAGGATAAGACCTTTGATTTGGAGCAGTCTTTTCAAAGGTGCTTGGGGCATAGGTAATCCTGATTTGTTTCTTGAGCAAGTGACAACTCTTCTCATAGACATTCACTTCCTTTTCACAGATTTACATTGGTCATATTGTGCCATTGGGTGCTGCAGATGCTGATGGTCGCCTGAGATCTGGAGATGAATTGATTTGCGTGGATGGAACACCAGTAGTTGGAAAATCACACCAGCTTGTAGTCCAACTTATGCAACAAGCTGCAAAGCAAGGCCATGTCAATTTAACTATCAGACGCAAAGTGGTATACACAGGTAGGCTTCAATGTGACTGTGTGGGTGTTTTATTTCTATTCTATACTTGGAAGAATAGTATATTGTACTTGGAGGAAAAACATACAATAAGGGGTCTTTGGTGCTCTCTGAGCTTGGTTGTTTTCTTGCAGATGTTTCATTATCCAAACTAGGTAACATCATCATACACCATTGTGTAAAAATACAATACTTGGAAGAAAATTTACTGTAGCATCTGTGAAGGTATTGAATGTAACCCAGCAAAATTACCGAAGTGATCAGGATTCATGCTGAATATTCTCCTATAAAAGTTGCCTTGTTAGATATGACCAGATTCATTTAGTTCAACTCTGTGGTTATGGCAGATGCTTCTAAAATTACACTGATATGAATGTGATAGTCATACTCCTGCTATTTATTCTCAATTTCTAGCATAAAACAGTGTGTGTGTGTGTGTGTGTGTGTGTGTGTGTGTGTGTGTGTGTCAGGGGTTAAATTAACCTAAGGAAGATTTGATGGTACCTTATGGTAGAAGGCAAACTATGCAAGAAAATGATCTCCAGATACTCAAGAGTTCTAGCTTTCAGTATGGCTCTCTGAAGCATGCTTAGTGGAAGGGCTGAGAATGCCTTTCCTTAACTGAAGCCTGTATTAAAAGTATCCTCTTAGTGATTGCTAGTTAGGATTACTCCTCAAAATATGAAAAACAAATGGACCACACATAATAAAGTGTAGTATAAAAGAGAAAGAACAAATTATTGTACACATTCCAAATAGTAATACAACCTTTTGTCAAACTATACTAAATTCTATGATAGAAAAAAAATAATTTGGCACACTGAATCTTTGAATGGAACTCTTAATCTTTGAGTACCGTTGAACAAAAACTGATCATGAGTATTCTTCTCCAGTGTTAGCGTCCCCTCAGATTGGTGCCACCGTTGAATAGAGATATATAAAACAGAAGCCTCAGGTGAATTTTGGAATATAGAAACATGTGTAGAAAAAGATTCTCCCTAAAAGTCGTCCCAGTAACAGATTTCTCCCACCTCTCAAGATACTTTGTCTTACATCTTCCTTAATTGTTGACCGTTATATTCAGTTGATACAAAGCAGAAACCTAATGTATCAGCTTCATATTTTTCTGTAATACTCCTAAAAACTTGGCATTGCTGAAAAGCTGTTAACCCGGGATTGCATCTTTCTCAAACAGTCCCCAAAGCAGAGAATGAGGTCCCCTCTCCAGCTTCTTCTCATCACAGCAGCAACCAACCAGCTTCTTTGACCGAGGAGAAACGCACTCCACAGGGGAGTCAAAACTCACTCAACACTGTCAGTTCAGGCAGTGGCAGCACCAGTGGAATTGGTAGTGGTGGGGGCGGAGGCAGTGGTGTGGTCAGCACTGTGGTCCAGCCCTATGATGTAGAAATACGGCGCGGAGAGAATGAAGGTTTTGGATTTGTCATTGTGTCTTCGGTTAGTCGCCCAGAAGCTGGAACAACTTTTGGTAAGTACAGAATATGCTTCTAAAATTTAGATTTTGGTATGGGGTTTATGTGACTCCTATCAATATTTTAACTTCCAAAAGGACATAGAGGCTCCAGGGATGCTTTTGGCTGGGAGGGTTACCCTTAATTCATTTGTAATGTTTATTGAAGAATTAAGCTTTCATCGATGACCAAAACAAGAGCAAGGGAAAAGACAGCAACCCTAGGTTAATAACAGAACCTAAATTATTACACTAGAGCAGAGCACACGCTGGCCACGCCCCGTTTAGTGAAGCCCCCAAGGCGCGATACGTCACATGACGACGCCCTGACAACATGAGTTTGCCACCCCTACACTAGAGTACAATGACAATTGTAATTACAAATACAAAACAGTAATTAAAATTCACAAATGTGCCCCTTTCTATTTCAATAATGTGCCTAATTGGAAAGCAGGGCTTTGGGAAATGTTTGCCTCCCAGGCCTTGTTCAAAGCTGAATTACAATTTTTGTTTTGTGTTGACTTTGTTTTCTTTCTAAAAGAGACATTTTGAAATTGGGATTCTAGAAATAATGGCAAAAGGAGCGGGGAGAAAAAAAGACAACAGGGGGTGTAATCCTCTGCTTAAAGTAAGAACCCTCCTAGCATATGGCTTTTCTTGAGATAAACAGATTAGGAATTTTTAAGAAGATACTGTAAAGGAAGCATATGTGCTAGCAGTGTGGATTGTGTAGTTGGCATGGCATTCCTTTTGATTCACTTTTTTAAAAACATGACACCATTCATGAGGAAAGCCCCTCAGGTAACCTCTTTTTGCCTGTGAGTGTTTTCCATTTACCTTCTAGGTAAGGCTTGACCTTCCAGATGATCCTTGCAGATCAAACACCTGCACCCTCTTCTTTCAATTCTCCCACCATTGCACTGAATACATTTTAAATTAACTAAAGCCTAAATCAATGGTGAATCGCTATTCCATTTATATTTCTCTTGGCACAGGGATGGGACTGAGCGGCTTAGATAGTCTAAGACATTCCTGCAGAATAAAAATAAATAAAAAATACGATGGAAGCTTCTTATCTCCAGAGCTTTTTAATCTGGATTTAACCCTGCACCTAGCTAGAACTGCTGATATCCAAATCAATCTAAATGTATTAGAGATGGGGTTTCACCTCTTGACTCTGAGGCCTGTTGATATATTTATTGCACCAAAAAAAAAAAGATTCATCTTCCAATTTTCATCTGTCAGCTCTATACATATTGGGCACTCCACTAGTTAACAGAGGAGTTTTCAAACTTCTTTTCCACTCTTGAGATATTCCGAAGGAATTTGAGGAATTAATTTGATTCTTGTTTACATTTATTGTAAAAAAAAAAAAAGGCTTGGAATCACATGAGATAGTTATTCAAGCTTAGTAAAGCCTAAGTAGACATAGTGAATGCCTATTAAAAATCATAACGACAGATAAAATAATGCGGCAAATATTGTCCGAAACCACTCAAATCCCACCCATTCAGTACAAACTCACAAATATAGAAGGCAACTCTAAAATGGTAAAAATGTATGTTCCAAGCTCAGAGAATTGTATTGCAAGATCTATTGAAAGGATAGAGTGGTCTGTTAAACAAAGGTAATTAAATGTTTACTTTTCCAGTTTGGTTGGAACACCAGTGATTAATGTTCATTTCTGAAAGTTTCTTGAAAGTTAGACATACAAACCCACGTGAAAACAAATTTATGTCTTGACTTCAAGTTAATCCCTCCCTTCTCCTCTGCTCCCATATTCTGCATGAAATCCTTGTCCTTGGCTATACAGTGCTTACCCTGTATCTGTAGGAGGCTTTGTAGTTTTATATAGGTGGTCAACAGAAGTGGGTTAGACTAGATCAAAATTGTCTTTTCTACAGTCCTGTGGATTAGGTTTGTTCATTCCTAATTTTTTAGAAATTAACCAAGAAATATTTTTCTTGTATGATGGTTATATTTATGAGTAAACCATGATTATTGCTATCTGTTATGTAAATAATCCATTCTACAAGTTATAATGGACTTCGGATAGTATATGGCTGATCATTTAACTCATCCTTCATTGTGATTTTTTTCATGTCGTCACAACATAGACATAGTTCTAAAATTACTAATACAAATACAGTACCAGCATATTATATTTGGATGGCTTGATAAAATCTCCATTCACACACAAATAAGGCCTCCATAGTGATTATGGCCTCATGCAAAGTGAATGAAATAGCTGCTTCAAAACACAATTATGTGTAAAGTTCTAAAGAAACACACTGAGATGTGGGCAGGAAATGTTGACAAAGCCAAGTGAGGTAAGGGTACAATCATGTTTGATGTTAGTTCACATTACAATCCCAGAGCTGAATTTTGGTGGAAACAAAATTGGCAAATTGAGATAGAAATGTGAAACCAACGCCAGGAAAATAAAATGTCCAAAGAAGAGTGGAGCAAGCAGTAGCAGTAGTGGTTTAGATTGATGGTAAAAGATATAAAATATAAAGAAGAAGTCAATAAATACACAGCAATCAATAATTTGGAATGAAGCAAAGCCATTAAAAGTTCCTTATTTGATACATTAAAAAAAAATCACTGGTTTTCTATGCTCTATAAAAGCAGAAAAAAAATGAAGATACAGATATACAGATATAATTACCCTGTTTCCCCTGAAATAAGACATCCCCTGATAATAAGCCCAGTGGGGCTTTTGAGCACATGTGCTAAAATAAGCCTCCTCCCAAAAAATAAGCCCTCCCCAAAAATATTTTTGGAAATCAGTTAAGACGGCAAGAGGAGCCCATCTTGCTCCACGTGCCCCAAAATAATAAAACCTCCCCGAAAATAAGGCCAAGGGCTTATTTCGGAGTTCAAAAAATATAAGACAGGATCTTATTTTCAGGGAAACATGGTATAAGTAATTCCTGTTACTCAGTGATCATATTGAAAAATAGTTACAGCTTAAACTGAGGAATAGCTTGGTGATTTTCATTACTTCTAAATATCATTTTAATATAACAGTAGGGTAGAAAATCATTATACAATTCACTATACATTATACAATAGGAAAGAATTCAGTCTAGCATTTCTGAACTATCCAAAATATACACAAATTTAGGGTGGATCAAAACCAATAATGAGAGTGACAGGTATAGATCAAGGCCAACAAGCCTGTTGCTCTCCAAAGACTGGTGTAAAATTAGTAAAGGCATGACATATATAAATATAAAACAAAATAAAATACAAATGAACAATAATTTCCCTTGTTCCTCATCATTACCCACACTGGCTAAAGCTTTTGGTACTAGAAACATTTGGTAGAGTTGATTAGGGAAAAGGTACTGTAAAGATATTTTTCCTTGTCCCTTACTGTCATCATTTAATCTCCCATCCTTAACCTGCATATCTAAAACTATTAGCTATTGAAATAGGGGTTGACCTGTATTTAGATACTTGAAATATTTGGGGTACCTTTAAGATTTCCCACTTGTTCTGTTGACAGTTTATATTAAGTTGCATTGAAAGTAAGCATTTTTGGAAAGCTCTATATTCCCCTTGGTCCATCTTTAGTGGCTTTGTTCCTGGCCTCAATTAGTTCCTTTATTCATTGTAGTAGAAACTCCTAATTCCCTATTGCTTTTATCCTTGCTGAAGTTATTTTTTGTAGAATCTATCCTTCTGAGTTTGAATTAAGAGAAAACTCATTCCTTGGTAGGCAATACAATGATTGTCTTTCAAAACGGAGAAAGAACAAAACATTGGCAGAGATTTTAAGCGTCATTGGCTAAGATTAAAAGAATGAGACAGAATGGATTCAAGGAAAATCAAAGAGGCTTGGATTGCCATTCAACAATTTCAGATTTACGAGGAGAATCCTCAGAGATTTTACTCTGAGGGCTGCTGAGCACAGTGGCAACCCATTCAAACATACCCTGCAGTGTAACAAGAAGAGAGCCTTGTGTGCAGAAGAGAAGCACTATTAGACGCATAGGAAGCGCTGATTAGCACATTCTAATATTTGCACTCACAGAGTCAATTGCCAATGTTTTGAACACTGGCAGCAAAGCTCTCCTTTAATAACGTTTGCTTGATGCATTAATTAATTAACCCTTAACCTTCTCTTTCCCTTTTCAACCCTTTTTCTCCTTTCCCCCTCTCGCCATGTTCCCAACGTATTTAAACAATTTGTTTAAAAAAAAAATGCACACGCGCAAAAACAAAAAATCAATTCAAAAGCAGGCAATGCATGTGTGGCCATGCCTCACAAAATAGGTCGGATTATTGAGGGGAGCCCAGCAGACCGGTGCGGGAAGCTGAAAGTCGGGGACCGGATATTGGCCGTTAATGGATGCTCCATCACCAACAAATCACATTCTGACATCGTCAACCTAATTAAAGAAGCAGGAAATATGGTTACTCTGCGCATAATTCCAGGAGATGGTAAAGTATACATTCTTTCTTTCTAAACCTACCGTCTTTCCTACAATACAAGATTGTTGTTGAATGGCTCTAGGCTGCATTGCTTTTATTTCTCCTCCTCCTCCTCCTGATTTTCTCTTTCTGTATATACAAGTAGTCCTTGACTTACAACAGTAATTGAGCCTGGCAATTACGGCCCTAAGTTGTGATTGTCATAATGTGGGTCATCACATGATCCATCCAAATATTAGGAGCTTTTTTGTAGGGGTCATTAAGTGAGTGTTGAGGTTGTTAAGCAAACCCATTGTTTGCTATGGGCCAGGTTTTGGCTGCAAAGCAGAAGTAAACATCAGTTTCTGACAAACATGTGACTGCAACACACTACAAATGGCCGTAAATGTAGGCCAATTGCCAAGCATCCAAAATGCTTCCTTGTAATGGCAGGGAGGGCAGCCATTGTAGCTTTGGAACCTGGTCGTAAGTAGCTTTTTGGAGTGTCTGTCGTAACTTCATTGTAAGTCAAGAACCACCTATGTGCTGGGACATGGGGAGAAAACATGCTACTTTTATGAAGAAAAATAGATACCGTGTTTTGTAAGAAGTGTCTCTTTCTGTATATGAGAGCAAAGGTTAAAATAAAATACTTTGCTGCTCTGATTTTTTTTTCCCCCTGATTGGTATGAGCATCCATGTATCCTGGGTGTGTATCAGTACATTGCATATGCTTCCTAGTTGTGTTATAGTATATATATTATAGTGCACAGTAGTATATTGGTTTGCAAGTTAGTCTCTGGATTAGAGTGTTATATGCATAGTCCATCTCAAGTATATTTATTTATTTATTTTATTTTATTTTATTCAATTTATATACCGCCCTTCTCCCGGAGGGGACTCAGGGCGGTGAACAGCCACAAGTTAAAACATACACGCATACAAAATTTAAAAGCCAAATAGAACCAAATTTGGGCTAAAACTAAGTTTGGGATGTGTGTGTTGGCATATTGGCCCAAAATATACTAAACTATTATTATTTATTATAGTTGCTTTTATAATTTTATAAAATATGGGTGCAATTCAGGGGTGAAATCTACTTACTTTCCTTAACAATTCGGAAGTGCACACGCCGCGCGCAGACCTTTTGCGCATGCACAGAAGGTAAAAAACACATGACTTCCTGGTTAAAACCAGGAAGTAATGACACCCGGGCGGATGGGCGGACCTTTGCTCCACCATCGCTAACGGATTGCCGAACCAACGGCCAAGATTGCTACCAGATCGGGCGATCCGGTCCGATCTGGGAGCACTTCACCCCTGGTGCAATTAAGTCATCAACCGTTTATATTCTGATGACCCTGCTGAATTTATCTTTTGATGAAGAGAAGGTAGAAGAAACTGGGCTTTAGCCAAACATCACTAGGGAGGGGTATACAAGTCTGAGTGCGATTTGCTATATCTTACTAAAAAGCAGTATATGGAAACCTAAGTTGATTACAGATCACTTGGGCTGGAGGCTTTAATGTTTAGGGTCCATTCTGATTTTATCATATGAAATATCAGGGTGGATTTGATTTAAATCAAGTCAATTTAAATCATGATTTAAATCATTAGTAAAAAGGCTTCATTTAAATCGGCTCGATTTAAATCATAATTTTTAAAGAGCAACTATCATCTCTGTCCAGCAGCAGCTCCTCCTCTGACCTGCTGTTGAGTCACCAACAGTCCCAATATTGCAGAATATACAGCCTCATGCTACGTAACTAAGCTCTATTTCATGCTGAATAAACTAAATTGTTAATGTATCTTAAATAGAAAACTATCTTTAGATTTTTACTCCAAAAGCATTTTATTAAAATAAATTTGATAAAAATATTTAAAATCCGATTTAAATTTTTAAAAATCTGATTTTTTTAAAAAAAACCATCAATTTTTATCCACCCTATGAAATATGAATGGAATGTAAGAGGAGTAATATTTATTTATTTATTTATTTCTTAACCACCTATCTCCCACATAGAATAAATAATAAAGAATGTGAATTAAGGAAATGAAATGAAAGAGGGGAAAAAAGTATTTTTGTCTTTCTGAAAGTGAGGAATGGCTATAATATGGTTAATAATAATGGTTGAATTTAAGTGTTCCAATCTAGGGTTGTTGAGCTGATGAATACATGAAGGAAAAGGAAGATTGTAGCTGTGAATTAAAGGGCTACTCTCAGGCACAAAGGATCAGAACCCTAGGTTGAGTTGTAGCTCAGACATACATGAGAATCAGGTCAACTAACAGCCAGCACTAAATTGGTCCAAGATAAGGGTCAACAAAATTCGGGGGGGTGGGGTGCCTGGACTTGGCTCTCTTGTAGCAATGCAAGGACTGCAAGAAGTGATCATGCATTTAACTCTGCCCTTCAATGCTGTCTGCTTTTCTCCTACGGCTACATCTTTCAGGACCTATGAATTGTTTGCAATGGTGGCGAATATCTGTAGCCTGAGTATAGGATGAGGGTGAAGGTTCATTCTCCGAGCTTGAGGGTTGGTTTCCGAACGTTTCATTACCAGGCTAGGTAGTTTTAGGGGATGTCAGTGTTCTTCTGTTCACTGATGACTCACACCTGACCCATCACAAGAAGCTCACTTGACACACCCTCACCTGAATCCCTTATAAACAGAAAAACACTGACATCCCCTAAACTCCGCTGAAGATGTTACCTAATCTGGTAATGAAATGAGTCACTTGCTGAGAGCAGCTACTATAGAAATCAAATAAACAAACAAATAGTGACGGTTTATTCAGTTAATTCTTATAATGGAAAAACAGAGATGAATTTAGGGAGAAATTGTGCAACATTCTTAAGAATGTTGGAGTTTTGGAGGATGATACAGATGGGTAGACAAGAAAGTATAGAAACACAACTAATTTTGATAGTCAGAGGCCTAGAATGAATGAGACTGTTGACTTTTGGTGAGTATGTTTGGGGAAAAAAGATCTGTTCAGCAATATGTTTTGAAAACAATAGATGCTAGAATTACTAGTTTAAAGTTTAACATGGGAATGGTAGCAAAATGTCAAGAGTCCCTCGGGAATTGGGCGGCATAGAAATGCGACAAAAATAAGAGTGGCATTGGAACGAATGCTGTAAAAGTTACTATGAAACTAAAAATGAAAAAGAAGTCACACATGTTGTGAGAATGTTGATAAAGTATTGATAAATGTTGCTATGAGTATAGAGCAGGGGTGTCAAACTCAAGGCCGGCTCCGGCTCCGGGATGCTTAAATCTGGCTCGTGGAAACAGCGAAGGACTGGCCCTCAGTGCCTCTGCCAGTGAAAACAGAGCTCAGGCAGACCGCTTCGTTTTCACTAGCAGAGGGCTGGAGGAAGCCGTCACGGCCAAAAACAGAGCCTAGACAAGTGACATAGAGCTGGCCACGCCCACCCCAGCCATACCCAGCCCCTGAGGTCAAACACAACCCTGGTGCAGCCCTCAATGAAATTGAATTTGACACCCCTGGTATAGAGGATTGAACCGGAGAAATATTAAATGTTAAATACAGTTCATATTGTTTACTTCTAGAGAAACAATAGTAATGGAGTAACTATATGACTTTTTTAACATGTATGTGAAAATGGCATCTGTGCCCGATAATAGGAGCCTGAGTGGCGTAGCAGGCTAATGCCTCCTATTAAGGCAGCATTTAACATCCAGCTGCCTGCAATTATTGCGAGTTCTAATCTCACCAGGCTCAAGGTTGACTCAGCCTTCCATCCTTTCTAAGGTGGGTAAAATGAGGAGCTGGTTTGTGGGGGCAATAAGCTGACTTTGTATAAATATACAAAAGTATGAAGGCTATTGCTTAATGTATTGTAAGCCGCCCTGAGTCTCCGGAGAAGGGCGGCATATAAATATAATTAAAATAAAAATAAATAAAAAAATAATAGGAGAGATACCATTATTATTCCCTGAGGGAAGTTTAGCAAAACTGAATGGAAACATTCAGTTATTATTTTGCTAAGGGTATTAATTTGCTAAGCATATTTGGAAGATATTTGGCAAAATTGTAATCAAAAGGGCATTAGGGGGAGATAGTGAAAATTTGGGAAATGTGATGCAGTTTCAGGATAAGCAGGGAATTTCCAAACCAGATTTCTGCTTTTCGGTAGTTCCTTAAAAAAAAAAAAATCTGATTGCAGCTTTGTTGATTCAGAAGCAGTGTATGAAAAAGTGAATATTTTTGAACTGTTAAGTTTAGTGCACTTATGGAGTTGAAAGTTGGTTGCTGAATTCAATATCAGGTATATAGTAGATGTGATATTCGATAGGAATATTTGTGTGTGTATGTGTGTATACAAATAATGTCAGATTATTGTCTGAGAGCCCAAATTACTTACAGAAAATGTTTTTCATAAACCAAATGATATAATGAACAGTATGAGCCTAAAAATTGAATGATTAGTTATATATAAAGTTGTTTAGGTACCTCTGGTCAAATTGTATGTATCAATAAATCCCTAAGTTAGCAGTTTACATTACCTCTGTAGGGTAGAAAGTGAAACATTTCTTGAATTTCATGAGATCTGATAGAGTGTGAAAATGTGGTGTACCTTCTGTGGAACGAGATTCACATTATGTACTCTTTGGAACAACATACCATCAAGATTTGGTTGGCTCCAACCCTATTAGCTTTTCATAAAGCTTTGGAAAACTTATCCCCACCCCCTGCCCACATGTCTTGGCTGGGTACTGGTTGAGCCTGTCTGGCAAATTGTTTCGGAATGTGAAGTTGCTATAAATTGCATTGTGGGGTGTTCCTATCTTTTTTAAGTTCATTGACTATTTAGCTCTGTTAATCAACTAAAGTCACAATTTTCAAGTTGGGTGACCATATCAAAAGCTAATAAATAAGTTCAAGTATGCAAGAACTGTTTCAGTGTTACCTAATTTTTTTGACAGGTCATTTGCTTCTGCTCTGTATGGAGAGCTGACCATTTTTAAGGCAGTTCCAGCAAAGATTTTTCTCACTCTTATTTATTTATTTTATTTTATTATTCATATTTCTATGCTGCCTACTCTCTGAGGACTCTGGGCGGCTTACACCAAAGACAGTATACTAAATGCCATATTGCCCCCAACAATCTGGGTCCTCATTTTACCCACCTTGGAAGGATGGAAGGCTGAGTCAACCTTGAGCCGGTGAGATTTGATCCACTGATCTGCTGAACTAGCAGTCAGCTGAAATAGCTGCAGTACTGCACCCTAACCACTGCGCCACCTCGGCTCTTCCAGGTCCAGACTTGTAATGGATAGTTCTGAGTAGACCTATTGTAAACCTTACAAGCCTTGCACCTTTTCTAGTCTTATTAACAACTTTATTGCACACTTTAAAAAAGCAGCAATGAACCAACAGTAAGAATGGCAGATGCTGAAATTATCACAATTTTTCTTCCATCACCACCTTCCTTTCAGATGGGAGACATTGTACAGAAAAGGATTACAAGACAGTGACTAGGCACACAATGTGGAACACACAGCAAAAGGAATGTGCAAAGCTATTCAAACTGCTGTGGAAATGGGGTACTAAGAACTTATTTATTTATTTTTAGTTAGTTAGTTTGTCAAGCATGTATGAGAAAATAAGTATAAGTATGAACATAACCTATAAACATATAAGTATAAGTATATACATAATAAATGAGTACGAATAAATGGGAACAGTAGGACAGGGACAGTAGGCACACTGGTGCGTTTATGCATGTCCCCATACAGACCTCTTAGGAATGGAGTGAGGTCCATGGTATGCTCCAATGAGAAGAGCCAAGAATGAACGTGGCTTGCATACAAAAATGAATAATACAAAAGAGAAGAAGGCATATAACTGAAGTTGAAAAAGTATATGAAGAAAAAGTAAATGGGCTGTGTGAAAGAGGAAGACGGAGAAAACTCGGGTGTCACAGAAAAGACTTTTAAAGAGCAAAAGTCAACACAGAAAGCTGTGTTTAGATATAATGGAAACAAGGGTGGTTTGCAAAAAGAGAAATTTCAAGAGAAGTACAATAAATGGAACAGTCTTGATACAAGCTAGTTTCAGCTATTTTTATTTTTTTCACCCTTTATTTTCCTTCTCTTAGTAATTCTTCCTCCGTTTTTGCTATCCACATCTGGTTGCTTTCCCCAAAAGGCAGCTGATTGACAGATATCCATCTTAGTATCCATTCTCTACTATTTTATCAACTTATGGTGACTTCCTCAGTATTCCCCTGACTCACTTTATATGACAACTGGCTTCATATGACAACAACAAAGAAAAAAAATATCAAATAAAGTTAACATTTAACATCTTGTACTTTTTTGATGTGTGAACTTCAGAGGCCCAGTGCCATGCCATTCACTGTTGATCAATATTTCATCTCTTTACTTGTTGGCTACACATATTTAGTAAACCTCTTTCCCTGCTTTGCCTTCTTTTTCTTGCTCCTGGTTAGGCCTACTCTCCCTTATGTTACACCTTCAAAAACAAAAAACAGCACATCACACAAAGCAGCTTCTGGTGCTAAAAGATGTCCCTGCGAAGGTAACACACTCCTGTGTTAAACATGTCTGGAAATAACTCATTTCAGCATCTCTATTTCTATATTTCTGAGGAAAAAATGTTATGAACCAATTGCTAAATCAGTCGTTCTTTCTATAGGGAGGAATTGGGAACTGAATAGAATAGAATAGAAATAGAAATAGAAATAGAAATAGAAATAGAAATAGAATAGAATAGAATAGAATAGAATAGAATAGAATAGAATAGAATAGAATAGAATAGAATAGAATAGAATAGAAT
>WNWU01019237.1:0-23658 GCA_012654045.1 Ptyas mucosa | reverse complement strand
GGATCCTGTCTGTCTGTCTGCCTGCCTGACTGCCTGTCTGCCTGTCTATCTGTATTTATATCTATCTATCTATCTATCTATCTATCTATCTATCTATCTATCTATCTATCTATCTATCTATCTATCTTCATCAACGTCCCCTTGTTTATGCACCACCCCCACCACCTTTCCAATTGGTCTGATAAATTTCACACGCCGCTTGCATCAAAAGGTAATATCCTCAGCTTAATTGTAAGCTAAATCTCTCTTAATCCAGGGGAGCATTTGAGATTCTATCCAAGTGTACAATTTCCCAGGCCGCTGAGGTCTGTGAATTTCTTTCTCCAGCCTCCAGGCTGCTGCAGCACAAGTCAGCATAGCTAATGCAGATAGATCTCCTCCCCCTCTACACTCCCTCTCTCTCTCTCTCTCTCTCTCTCTCTTTCCCTCTCCCTCCCTCCCTCTCTCTCTCATTCCTCTCCTCGCACCAACTCTACACCCCCCCCTCCCCAGCCTTGGCAAAAAAAAAAAAAAGCTGTGCTTTGATTCGATATGAACAGACTGGCAACTCCGGTGCTCCAGCAACATCTGACATAACTCTGCAGATGGCTATGTTCGGATGATACACCTAAGGCTTGGGGTGTTTTTTTTGTTTTTCCTTCGGGAAGGTAAAGATCTATATGCTAATCCTCTTTTTTTCTCCTTGTTGCCATCTTTTGCAGGATTGCCAGCCCCCAAGAAGAGCCCAAAGTCGGTAAGCACTTTTCAGCTACTAAACCTGTTTGATTATTTTCGTCTGGGGCGTGGGTGGGCGTTTCTTGAAATACAGATAAAAATAAGGTGGGAAGCTAGATCTATGCAGCCGGCTCCCAGTCCTGATCCCCCACCACCGCCACCTTAGCCAGTCCCTTTGAAAGTTGCCCGATAACCATTTTATGGCTGCACTAATTGCTTGGCATGGCTTTTGCTGAAAGGAGGTGGGGAAGGCAGGGCAGAAAGTGGTTAATGAAATTGGTGCGGGCGGGAAGTCTTGCCTTGAAATCAGTTTAGTAACTTACATATTTCTTCTTTTAATATTGGGCTATGTGGGCATTTAATTTCGGCTTGAAATGCTCTTTCTTTCTTTCTTTCTTTCTTTCTTTCTTTCTTTCTTTCTTTCTTTCTTTCTTTCTTTCTTTCTTTCCCGGTGTTGAAGGTTCGTCCCCCTCTAAAGATAGTACTCCCTATCAGTGACTACAATGGTTTTGAGCTTTTTAATGTGCTATATATTATGAATAATGCATTGAGGGGGGGAGAATCTTGGGGGGTGGCTGCCTAATGGTATTACCAGAGGGAAAAATCCCTTTTTATCCATACAAAAGAAAGGTATCCTTGTTGTTTCCCCCGTAGCTGCAATGAGCTGCCCTGGCATTTTGCTTGTGTGAAGCAGTTTTCTTTGGGTAGGGAAATCATCCTTTATTGTTCTCGCTCGGATTTAGCAGCATTCGGTATGCTGCAGGTTGGATTTTCCTTCTCTCTTGCCTTTTTTTTTTTTTTTTGGTCAAGAAGAGAAAGAAGGGAGGGATCAATATTTTATTGTCCTTGCTAATCTTGTTTCTTTGCAGAGCAGTTACCTGGTTGACGTGTTAGCTAATAGCGTGGAGGTGATTGCAGAGAAGTGTAATTAAAACGGGCGATGTTGCAGACCTACACATGCAGACCCAGAGGAATAATGTAAATTACCTTGGCTTTCTAGGGAGTTACGGTAGCTTCTGCGGGAGGAAAGTTTTCTCATTTGTTGGATGATGGGTAAGGAAGCAGACAGGGGTGATGATCTCCAGCCATTCAGTCTCTGGGTGGCAGAGAAGGAGAGGATTACAGTCACAAGAGATTCTGCCAAACTTTGCAGCCAGTTCTTCTAGGGCGCCTTAGGATGAAACCCCATCTTTGTGTGACAAACGGGGGAGATGTGCCAAAATCCCTTGCTAGTCTCAGTGCAACTTTCCTCGGTGAAAGGCAAACCCTGATATAAAGAATGTGGTTTCTCCCGGATTAATCCAGGGCTGATTAAAGTCAGACACCTCCCCAGGCCTCTTCTACGATCAGGCTTGCTTTAACATGGGTGAGACAGACAAGCACAATTTGTATTTAGTCTCAAATCCCACATACCCTGGGTTTAATTTTGTGTCACTGTCAGCAAAGGATTTAGCCTTTGGTTAAAATGGAAGCAGGTATGGAAAATGTGGGAGGAGAATGGGCAGGCAAGCAGAAACGGGTAGCCCTTCCTGCTTCCCCTCCCTGTTTTCTCCCTATCCCTGGAATTAAGTAAAAATCTGATGAATGGATCCAAAACTTTGGCGGCGAGAGCCTTCTCCCTTCACTTAAGTTCCAGAACACCTCCTCTGCTAATTGAGAGTCTGTCCCAGGTGCCTGCCTGGTGAGTGGCTCAAGAAATTCATAAGAAGCTTCAAAAATCTTCTGTATGGAATTTGAGATCCATTTAGAGAGGATTTGGATCATTCTGCCGGGTGAACAAAGGGATTGTTTACAAACAGCTGTCATTCTAGAGCTGCTCCTTCTTTTCATTCATCCCCCTTTCCATCTGTCTCAAGAGTCAATTCTTTACATAAAGGGAGGGGGAGAAATAGGGAGTCTTGGAATGTTGCATTGCCGAGAGCACATGCCACGCCTCCTTTTTTTCCCCCCCATTTCCTTCAGAAGAGGGGAAATTCTTTGGAAAATATAATTTCATTTTTAAAAAAAAGACCTTCCAAATGGGACAGTAGTTCAGTAATATAATGCTGATTTGTGTGTGTGTGTGTGTGTATGTGTGTGTTGTTTATGTTTTAATAACAAAACAGCTTTATCTGAAGGTATCATTTTGCTGGTAGCAAGAAGCAGAAACATGAGATCTCAGGAGATTTTTCTTTATGTCACTAGAGATAAAAATCAATCACAATATTGTAACAGGGATGTTTTAAAGTATTGGGGGGGAGGGAATTAAAAGTATATGCTCTGGGAGTCCATATTGCTAATGCTTGAAGCGGTTTTCTCTAGACATGTAATGATCCACCCTTCTCCCCCACCCCCCACCCCCATGGGATTTTTCTGAATCCAATCCTTGAAAATGCTGTATAATATTATCCAGTTGGTTGCTGTTATTGGATGAAATCTACTTGTTGACAGCTTTCCAGGATGACAGAACCCCTCTTTGCCCTTGAAGTGCCCAGCGGCTACTAGCATGGTCTAGCTGTTGTGTTTCTTTTTCCCTTCCACCTTCCTAGTTTCGTTTCCAAGAGTCCCTTAAACACTAATTATTTCTTGATCAATAATAGATTAGCTGTTGTTCGGTGAGCAATGTGCAGCTTCCTCTCATGGCCACCCTTTTCCTCGGTTGTTTTGAATTAAATTTAAAAACACACCTTAGCAAACCTTTGCTTTCTCAATCAGTTATGCTATGGGGATAACAACTCCAGGCAGACATCATGATGTTAATGTTATATTTTGCATCGGTCAGGTCCCACCCTGAGTATCGTGCTCAGAGAATGACAAGGAGTAGGATCAAGGGACCAGAATCTTAAGTTTTAGGAGAAGAGACTGAAGGACCTAGAAATACTTAGACTTGAGAAGGGAAGATTGAGCAGGGGCGTAAGAGCACTCTTCAAAGACCTGAGGACAGAGAAGATCAGAATCCCTTCTCTGTCATCCCAGAAGGTTAGGCATGGAATTCAAGCTGCAAGGAGGCAGATTGCAGTTGAGGTTCCTAACAGTAAGAGCAATTTGATTGTGGAATTAATTGCTCGGAGAGGTGGTGGACTTCCCTTCACTGGATGAATGTCTATGGAGATTCTCCATCATCCATGTCATGGTTGTCCCAAAGGTGCTTTTCCACAAGACAACTGGACTTTCTTAGTTTTTTCCCCTTGAAAACGTTTCTCTTCTCATGCAAGAAGCTTCTTCAGTTCTTGATGACTTCAATGTTTTAGCTTGGTTTCCTGCACTGAGTAGGGAGTTGGCTTCAGTGGCCTAAATGACCACTACTCTCTATGATTCTGGGATATCCAAACCTGTTGGTAAGCGTAAGGAAGATGACCTTGGCAGAAAAGTTTAGGCAAAAAGGACTGGAACATTTTTAAACTCCACAATACCCAATTAATAATTAGAAGTGGTTCAGGCACTCCCCAATTCACATGAGGAGGAGATATAGCAAAATCAAACTTGTAAGATTTTATTTTATTTCCTGTGGAGTTGATTTCATGGTCTGGTCTACCTGATGAGATTGATAGTAGGAGTGATTTTCCTGAGCATTGTTCAAGCTTGGTCATAATATTACATTGCTTCATGAGTGTGATGGGAATATGATTGGAGTTGTCATCTAAATAAAACTGAATGCATCTGCTTGTGAAAAACAAATGGACTTAGCTTTTCATAAATACAAAAAGATGTCATTGTAGGAGGAAAGTTGTGTAAATTTGCAGTGGCAAAAAAATCAGGAGTTTGGTAGCACATTTTCCAACTGACCAATTTCATTAAAAGGCATAAGCTTTCATGAGCTGCAGCTCACTATCAGATGCTCCACGTTCAAATACCCACGTCCATGTTTAATCATCATATAAAAATAAAAGAAAAATTAACATTGCTTACTAAGTGGAATGAAGATACCTTACGTCACTATGACAAATAGGAAATCTCTTTAACTGCTATGGAAATTATCAACTTAGTCATTTTCAGATGACAAGTGGTAATGCTATGTGATACACCTGCATATGTAGAATGAGTAAGGACGACCATTTTGCCAGGTGAATCAGATAAACATTGATAATATTACTTCCAGTCCTATGACAAGGATCAGTAGAGAAGGATGTATCTATCAGTTGTCACTAGTGGAGAGATCATAAGGCAAGTCAAAAGAAAAGTTACATGGAAAATGGAAGTTCCCACAGAAGTCCTGGTCCCTCAATTCTCTTTACTGCTCTGAATCTGCTGTTGTAACTGATTTGGAGTTGTCTTCTACCAGTTGGTAGAAGCTTGTGAATAAAGAGTTAAGTTCATCTCCATCATAAAATCAATTATAAAGAAAGCACCCTTAACTACAAATGAATATTGTAGTCTTTGACTTTCTGTGGATGCCTTCCAGATGTTTGGACTTAAAAAATAGTGTTTGCTGGTTGGCAATTTTGAAAAGCACCAACCTAGAGAAAGATGGAATACTATAGCTGTTAACTCACAGGATGATTGAAATGGTGAAGATACTGTATATAAAAACGATGACATTGTATATGTTGCATTTATGCTCATGTTATTAACACTTGAAATGTCATTGAAACTGAAGCAGTCTTCTAGACTTGCAATTACCATGAAGGAAGGAGACAAAAACATGTCCACTCTTTTTCTCAAGGACACCATTTTTTTTAAAAGACTTCTTCACATTTATTTATGAGATACTGTACCTTTTATATGAAACAAAATCGCAAAATTGATTTCACTTTGCCTTCGATTGTATGCAGGATTTTTTAGAACACAGACCAGTGCCAGTTGAGAAGCAAAACATCTAATCATTTCCATCTTCATGGCGTGGACAAAATCTTCCTGTAGACATTTTTAAATAGGTTATATAAATATTTCTTCACATTTTTTTTTCATTGTAATAGTTACCCTGGAAAGCCTACATAGGACTAACGAGCCAATGTAATTTGCCAGATAACCAAATGATGCTAATGCATTCGGCTGCCTTTCTTTGAGCTCCAGATAAATAAATGTGACCAGAGCCAAAATCACTGCTGCCATTCTAGCAAATAGAATTGTATGGCATTTCCATTTGGAATGAAAGCACCAAAGTACTGAAGCTAAGGAAAAAATAGGATTGAACCATGGACTATAATAAGACATTGCATCATTTTGGGGCAAAAAAAAGTAGTATTTCAGGAAGCCTGCTGCCCGCTATTAAAGATATGTCTAGATTTTTATAGGCGAGAGAAATTAGCTTGGAAGGAGGTTATCTTCTCACCAAGCCCAATATAGTCTACCTCTTGCTCATATAACATATACCATGTGACCGTCATTCAAATCTCACTTTTTAGTTTAGGTATACAGTTCATACATTTATCCTTTTAATCTTTTTTTTTACTTAACTTGGCAGAGGTTTTGTGACTAGAAGCATAGGACAGGGCATCAAAATATCAAACAAGTTCTTTTTTAGCCTTAAGAGTAAAAAAATATTCCATCATAAAGACTAGCACATGTATCATTATTGTGCATTCTTGAGATTAATTGTAGACCTGGGGATTGGTTTCAGTTTACATATAGCACAGTCATTAGAGATTTGGCTGCAGATTTTCAGTTAAAATGGCTGGCACTCAAATACGTAAAACAAAACTTGCATATGATAGTAATTGAATAGCAACACTGTAAAACTTTGTGTTCCAGTCAAAGAATTTTACTCCAGTTTCACATTTACTAGTGGAAATCAATGAATGACTTCCAGAATGATGCATCCTGGGCAAAAACCAAGAAAACGTTGGGAAGACACCAGAATATTCCATAGCAGGAATACACATTTTCACACAATCAATTCTGTGCATTTGCGTAACACCCAAATAAACCAGTGTATTTCCAAATAAACATTAGAAGATGGCATTCCCTTTCTTCATGCTAGAGTCATAGCGTCTCTTTGCATTCTTCTATGCTCTCTGTGGTAGACAGTTGTCAATGGCTTTAGACTTTAAGGTAGCCTCCATTATTTCAAAGAGAAAGCAATAAGCAAAGAAATCTGGCAGCTGCCTAGCATTGAAATACTTAAACAGTGCAACTCTTAAAGCAGAAAGTGAAGTATGAGTCTTGAGAACAATTTTGGCTAGAGGAAAATGGTGGTGCAGAGGCTCCTCCCACTTTTTCATTCTGTTTATTGCCCTGACTTGGCTAGACTTCAGTAGCTTTTTGCTTACTGCGCCATGTTACTATTACTTAAGTAAGCAAAGCCCGTAGGTGAACTGAGAGGACACGGTTGGGATCATTTATGGATAATTTCAAAATTCTCCCTTCATGCATTCATTCTTTTGGGTGTCTTGTGGTTTTTACATTTTAATAATGACTTTATATATTTATTATTTAAAGTAATGGTTGTACACTATCCAGAATCAGTTTTTGTGTGATGATGGGCAGCTATATGAATTTGATTGATGGATACATAAATAAAATGAGTAAGTAAGTATATGTTTTAGAAGCACTAAATAATGTAAGGATTTCTTAAACAAGGAATTTAAAGGGGGGAAAAATCCATAAATCACAATTGGGAAACAATTTTTCATTAGTGGAGAAGGTATAATATTCTTTTTCTCCCAGACATGGAAATATTGTAAATAAGATTCCTGCTGTGTCAGTAAGAATAAGGTAGAAGACTTATTTAAAGTCTCAGTATTTGGTATGAATTTTACATTACTCCAGGGGTGTCAAACTTGCATCGTCACAGCGTCGCCACGTGACGTATTGGGACTTTTCCCCCCCTTCACTAAACCGAGCAAGGATGGGGCCAGCATATGATGCATCTGGCCCTCAGCGCAAGTTTGACACCCCTGCATTACTCCATTGTATATTTAACGCTCAAAACTGCAATGGAGTTCATACATGATATCTTTATTTTTACATTTTCACCACATATCTTCATTTTCCCATTCCTATATTGGTCCCCTTCTCTATAAACATGCTGGATCTTATGACAACAAATTGTTATGGCTGTGACAATATATTGTAATAATAGTCATGGCCGCATTTGTCATTTTCACATATAATTATTCTGTTTCTCTAGATATGCCCTCTAAACTTTCTGTTTAGTCTTATTAAATAAAATTTGAGTGCTGAAATTCCCAAGACATTTTTGAAAGTGAAGGAGAAGTAGACAGGTTTTTTTTAAAAAAACATTTCTCTAATAGGGTATACAAATCAGCCCTGATCCAATTCAGATTTGCAGTTCAAATCAATTTGCTTGAAGTGTGTGTTTTCCTATGTGTTTGTGTTTCCCTTTTATTTGGATTTGCAGTTTTGGAAAAAAGGGTCATTTGTGTATGTGCAAAAGTTCATTGAATTGATTTGAAGGCACCTATACTTGATTTAACTCATTGATTTGGTTCAAAGATTCAATTTGATGGATGATTTCAGTCAAATTGCTCTCATATCAAATCTCTGAATCGAAGCTTCCTACAATTGTTTTTAGGGCATTGTTGGTTTTGAATGATTTTGCATCATATGCACTATGTTCTTTTTTTATTTCTGCTATTCTTTGGAGACGTTTTAACCTCTCAGTCACTTTTTGTAAGTGGGCAGTCATATAAATTAATGTATTAAATAAACTCCCTACTTTAAGCAGTTCAAAATATGCATATGGATATTTTCACATTGATACTAGATTTCTAACATAGAAAGATTCTAAAGAAGTTACCAAATGTTTTTACTTTGTAAATATTTTTGAGTTGGAGTTCATTCAACATGCCAAAGCACAATACGGTTTGTTGGATTTTTCATCAAATGTTGTATAAATCCAACCAATTCTGACTTACTCAGTTGTCAGGTAAGGTATGATCTGGAAACCCAGTTTGAATCTTTATCAGGGGTGTAAAACTGGCGACCTGCAATCACGCGCAGGCCACGCCCATCCCAGCTCCGCTAATGGGAAAAACCTCACGAAACATCATGTGACCGCAACGTGACACAGCGAGTTTGACACCTGTGCTTTATATCATTCAATTAAACAAGGGAACATGAGAAATGCTTCTGATCTTGAAAAGTTTTCAAGGGTCCTAAATCTATACTAAAACTATTGTTAGATAATGTGAAACAATACGGTATTATTTTTATTACTTCTTAAATTTGTCTTCACTATAAGCTGGTCAGAGCAGATGGGACCAATTCTCTATTTTCCACTGATTGTCCTGCTTGATATTTAATCCTGCCCCAGCAATAGTGGTAGCATATTTTATTTTATTTTATTTTATTTTATTTTATTTATTTTTTTATTTTATTTTATTTTATTATTTTATTTTATTTTATTTTATTTTTTTATTTTATTTCATTTCATTTCATATCTCCAGGTGCCTCTGAGAAAAAAAGCAAAGTGCTATTTGCAGTTGTCTCTCTTGAATTATCACCTTCTTCTAAAAATAAATTTGATTGGGTGACTGTTGAGTGGTTGGGTTTGTCACAGTTCTATCCACCTTTCTCTGAAACCTTAAGATGCTGTGCCATAAAATGTACTTCCCCTACATTTTGTGACCCAACAAGCTTGTGAGATAATTGGGGCTAAGAGAGAAGAAAGGCAGGGACAAAGTCATTGAGTGAATTGCCATTAAATGGGTTTCTTCAGTCCAAATATAATGCCTTAACCTTTCATCCACCCTGACAATCTCAATCTCTCTCACTTTCTCTTTCTCTCTTTCTCTTTCTCTCTTTCTCCCTCTCTCCAGCTTTCTTACTATGTATTGGAATGGACAGAAGAAAAGCAAGGTAGTGAGCAAAGGCTTAGAATGCCAAGTTGATTAAGCAATGGTTTAGTTCCTATAGTTTGCTGTTTTGCTTCTGTTTTGCTATTCCAGTTTTAAATTTGGCGACCACCTTTTGAAATGGATTTCCCTCCCATGCCTTAATTCCTGCAGGCATACTTAAGTGGGAACACTCAAAAGGGCAACTAAAATGTTTTATGCTGTTGTACTTGAAGAAAAAGCAATTGTCTACATCCAAAGGTTGTTTTCACAGTATATGTATTTTTTTTAAAAAAACCAGGCGTGAATTAGTCATACCTGATAAGGAGAAAATTGGCCACATTTAACCAACAGAAAATGTAGTACTTGAGAAAGGAGAGCTAGCTAATGTTATTCAAAATGTCATTTGAAGTTAATTTTTTTTTAAGTCTGCTGGAAGTATATCATTTTAGAAAAATGTCACTGATAGAACAAAAAGCTTCTACAAGGTATCAATAAAGCCGCAAAGCAATTTTTTGCTTCTGGAATTGCCACACCTCCTCAAGAAACACACTTGTATTCATTTAAAACAAAATAGCACTTTCAGTCATATAAAGCAATATTAAGAGCTGCTTCATTTTCTATGCTCATCCGAACTTCTTAGATTTTACTCAGCACTGCAAAGCCTGAGTTGCTACCATTCCATAGCAGTTACTAATAGATATTGCCATATTTTAGGTCTAATTATAATGTAATTAGGTTAAGAGTTCAACATCAAATAGCTGTTACAGAATGAAATCCCACCTTTATTATATTTTTAAAAAACGGTACCCCTCTTTAACTGTGTTGTGTTTGACTACCTGGGAGTTAAATTTACTATTTTTCAATTGTCCCAAAGATGCTTTTTCAAGAGGCAACTGGACTTTCTTGGTTTTCTTTGAAGACGTTTCATTTCTCATCCAAGAAGTTTTTTCAGCTCTGCCTGGATGGTGGGGAATGGAAGGATTTATACTCCTTGCAGACAGCTGGTCATTTGCATTCTTTTAGAGAGCCATTGAGGCTACTTGGAGGTGTCCTCAGCGTCCCCTGAGTAATGCAAATTGGTGTGCAACTCATGACCTGGATAACTGAGAATCTCCTTAGACATTTATTTTCCATTTTCCATTTATTTTCTTGGTTAAAAGAACTTTTACTACTTTAAATTGTGGTCATATATGGATAAGGGCATGATTGACTGTCTACCATAGTGATATAGGGGGCAGTGGCCTTTCTTCTCATTCTCACTGTAGATGGTGCTCCTAGAGCAATTTTTAGGGTGACCCATGTCCTCTTGGTGTGTAGAAAACAGGAAGCTGTTACTGAAGGTTGTAATGAGATGTGGCAAATATTTCCACACATAAAATCACTCTTATTTGTTCTGCCCACTCCATGTAGAGAACCTAGCAGTCTAACCCAGGATTCATTGAGGTTTGTGAACTCTGAGAAAATGGACAGGGTGATTTGTGGTTTGAGTTCTGCCATTTGTAGGATTGATTCTTGCTTTGCCTCAGGTACCCTCCCAGAGGTATTGGAGGTGGGGCAGAAGGTTAGATCTTATGTCAACTCACCAAGGGAGTATTTGTTCTACCTTTGAAGAGGGGCATCATATGCCATCTTCCTGCGTGTGGCGAATCTTGCTATGTGTTGCCTGCTTCAGTCTCCTCTTCTTAGGGCAAATTATTGAGGCAATGATGAGCTCACAACTCAAGACTGTTCTAGAGATAACAGATGCTGTGGACCACCTTGGTTGCTCTGACGGGCAGTCTGTGTTCAACCTGGTGCATGGCTACTACCTACATTTGCCTATATTTGACCTCTTAAATGGCCTTTCACATTACTGACCATTGGTGGTGTGTTTGCATATCATGTATAGAGTTGGGAGAGAAAAGGACTGGTTTTCCATGGTTCTGCTGCCCCCTGAATGGACGCGGCTGCTTTCACAACTCACAGCTATGAATAGAATATACTCCATGGGGTGGGAGACATTGCTGTGCTGCAACAGGATGCATGGAGCAGGATGACCTGGCAGTGGTTACCCATGCCTTCATCATCTCTCAAATTTTATACTGCACTACTCAACATGGGGGCTGCCTTTGAAGACTACCCAGAAGGAGCAATTGGACAGAATGCAGCAGCCTGCCTAGTCAGGGGTGAGAGGCACCAGTGCTACCTAACATTGTTTTTGAAGGTGCTATGTCTGCTTCCAGTAGGCTGCTGAGTACAATTTCAAGTGCTCGCTTTAACCTATAAGGCCATAAGTATCTGCAGGACCATGTGCTTCAGATAGATCTGACTCATCCAGTGTGTTCATCCCAAATTGGGATGCTAAGAGTTCTAAGGGAGGGGGCATGAGTACCCTGCTTCTTATGTTAGGCCCTACTCCTTAGAATAGGTCTATGACAATTCACCACGACCAACTCGCCATGGCCAACTTGCCATGGACAACTCGCCATGGCTAACTCGCCACAGCCAACCTTGCCACGGACAACTCGCTGCAGGAGAACTTGCCATGGCCAACTCACCATGGGACAACTCACTGCAGGATAAGTGTCACACGAATATCAAAGAAATGGTGGAATGGAATCATTTAAAAAAGGATGCAAAAGGAGGGACAGAATGAAATGCGAATGGCAAAAAAATAAAGTAATTTTTATATATTTTAAATAATCAAATAGAATTATTAAATTGTCCCACAGTGAGTTGTCCTGCAGAAGTTGGCCATGGCAAGTTGTCCTGCAGCACGTTGGCCATGATGAGTTGGCTGCAGCGAGTTGGCCATGATGAGTTGGCCCTGGTGAGTTGGCCACAGCAAGTTGGCCCATTCCCCCCTAGAATAATGTATTGCTGAGCAGCTAAATGGAGCCAGTCGTTCAGAGAGTGGTGAACACTCACCTCTTCTGCACGCCTTTGGAGCGGGATGTTTTGGGATGTCTGCTGCATTTGCCATCTTGTTCTGTTCCCTCCTTCGGTTCTAGTTTGGTTGTTGTTGTTGTTTCCTATTATATTATTTCTGTGGTGTATGGTGGGCGACTCAGAATCCTTCAAATCAGGTAGCTTTTAAGAAAATGAATGGATGAAAGTTGAGTACAGGGAGTCCTTAACTTACAACCATTTATTTACTGAGAGTTCGAAGTTATAATGGCACTGAAAAAAGTGACTTATGACCAGACTTTCCATTGAATGACCGTTGCAGCATCCCCACTGTCAGGTGCTCAAAAAGTTGCACACTTGGCAACTGGCATATATTTGTGACGGTTGCAACATCCCAGGGTCATGTGATCACCATCCGCAGCCTTCCCAGCCAGCTTCTGGCAAGCAAAAATCAATGGAGGGAAGCTGGATTCATTTAACGACTGCATGATTCACTTCACTGCAGTGATTCACTTAACAAGCGTGTTTTAAACAAGGTTGAAAAATGGGTTGTGACTCATTCAACAACTGCCTTGCTTAGCCCAGAAATAATGGTCTCCGTTATGGTCGTAAGTCAAGAACTATCTGTAGTAATAGATGTCACTGTTTTGATGTTGAGATAATGTCCTTTTTTAGCATTGTTTTTATGGGTTTATTTCAGTTTTTTTTAAAAAAAATAGACTGCCAGAGGAGTCAGTGATATAAAAATGCTGTTACAATAATCAATGAATATATTATTTATGAAATGCTACCGAAAAGCTCTTCTAAAACTTTTCTTTTAAATATGCTACATATTTCAGACAAAGCTCTTTGGAGCGCTGAATATTTTTGACAATGAAGTGAGCTCAGGTAGCTCTAGATTGTAGTATCCAACTCCATAATTACATTTTCTCCTGCTTGCTCACATTCCCTATTCCTTTTGGCAGGTTCTCGCTGGCATAATTTTTCATAATTGTATTATAGTCTTCTTCCTCAGTTGGAAACATGATCCTAATCAGCAAGGACACACACTGCGGTAGAAATTCTACCTTAGAGATGTAACAGTTTGGAACTCTAGCAGTATTTTCTTGCTGTCAATCAGTTTAGAAAAGCTAGCAGCCAATCAGGTTTGTCTACAACACGGGGTCATAAGTCAGATTTTGGGGGGAAAGGGATGGTTGGGTAGAAAGAGTATCTGCCTGCAGCTTCCACCAGAAAGCTGAAGTTGATATAGATGGGATTAGTGGAAGGTACCATTGCAGTTTTTCCATCAGATGAGCATGCTAAAAGAGATATTTTTCAGCATAGTCTCTGACATGTTGTTTCAATGTGTTTTGGCCAAGCCCTTGATTTTTAAAGATATTTTTGTACTATGATGTAAGAGCTACAATTTAGTTGTTCTGTCTGTTTTCTTTTATATTTCATGTTAGTGATGATGTTATAAAATTGTGCTTTGAAGCATATGAAAATAATTGGCATTGATAGATTAATTCAGTGTTTCTAGACTGTCATTTGGAATTCTCTGGTACTTTCAGTGAAAAGATTAGCATGAGGAGACAAGCTTCTTTGGAAACCATTGTCTTATCTCTTTTAATGTTATTTGTGTTGCCCAAATGTATTGGACTTAGAGACAGTGTCCTTACTCAACAACATGCTTTCTATCCCTCAAGTAAAACATGATGTAGAAAATAATCTAAATATTCTAGCTATCGTAGATACTTCCAATAAGAGGATAATGATTTTCAGAGTTTGGAAATTTGGCTTGATTTGGTTTCAAGCATTATTTTGAGATTTGTTTCATATTTGTGATGCGTCTGAATATTCTTACATACAGTAAATACAGTGGAAACAGAACATTATTCCAGGTCTGGGTTATTGTAATGTATATTGATTTTGAGCTGTCATGACTGCTGATGTATGGGAGATAAATAGAATCCGCGTAGTTGCACACATTGCTTTGTTCCCCTGAAGTTGATGTCATTTATGCTCATATTGTTTTGGCATTATCATTTATATAGAATGAGAATCTCTTCTGTAAATTTCATTTCACTGAACCTAAACATTGTAATAAATTATAGATGGCTGATCTAATTCCCACACTGGATTTTTTTTTTTTTGGTCCCATGTTTAACAATCTATTGTAAGATATCAGAATTGAAAGAGAATTCAGGCTATGACACTTTACATTTCTTATTAGAGACTAATGGATTTCAGTTGGCAAAGAATTCTACTTTTGTACCAATGTAAGAATTCAGAGCAGCTTTGATTTTAGGTATCTTCGAGGAGAACATAGATGTGTTGTCCCTGATTCTGTCTCTTATATGTGTTGATTCCGTTCAGGGGTTTATTAAAGTAAGGTAGACAGTTTTTCTGCCGAAAAGCAGATTAAGAATCTAAAACAAGAAATATTGCACCCTTCAAATTTAATTTCTGGTAGCTGTTTTTCTTATCTGAGAAAAAAGCTACCCTGTTTCCCCCAAAATAAGACCCAATTGGAAAATAAGTCCTAGCATGATTTTTTTCAGGATGCTTGTACTATAAGCCCAGCCCCAAAATAAGCCCCAGTTAAGATTGTCAGCCAGAGGGGTGCATTTAGTACCGTATTTCCCCAAAAATAAGACCTAACCGGAAAATAAGCCCTAATGTGTCTTTTGAAGCAAAAATTAATATAAGACCCGGTCTTATTTTCGGGGAAACATGATATGTTTGAGTACAAGTCCCAACTTTGTTATGATGGCAAGAGAAACTTTGTGTGTCTGCTTGTGCTGTGTATAGTATTTAGGGGAGAGTGAGAGAGAGCTACGTACTAAAGAGAAACTGTTTGAACGTATCTGATACGATCCATTCCTTGTTCCTATTCCTGGATTTGAAATGCTGTCCACAGCAAAAGACGACTCTTTTGAGTTCCTAATCCATACCGAATCCTTGATTGGGGACGTGTCTGTGTAGTATCGGAGGGATGCCGGTGTGGTTTGTGATGGATGACTTTCTCTTCCTCCGTCATTCTGTCTATCTATCACTCGGTGAATTTTCCTGCGCTCAGCAAAAAAATGGAAATCGCCAAAGCCCCAAAGTGCCCTTATATATTTATTTGGGAACTTGCAGAAGTGCTGAAGCTAGAGGGGGAAAAAAAGCTAAGGGAAATTGCTTGCTTGCAGATCATTAACCTTCTTGGGATTCCCCATCCCATCCCTACTCTTCCTTCTTTTCTGGCTCTCTTCCTGGACAGCAACCACTTGAACGGAAAGACAGCCAAAACAGCTCCCAGCACAGCGTCTCCAGCCACCACAGCACCCACACGGCTTCACCGATTCACAGCACTCAGGTGCTTCCCGAATACCCTGTTCCTGAAACACCAGTGACAGACCAGCCGGACAACGCAGGGCAGAAGAAGCCAGATCCATTCAAAATCTGGGCCCAGTCCAGGAGCATGTATGAAAGCCGACGTGAGTATGCCGCGAGATATTATTATGCTAATGGCAGCTTTAGACAGCAGCGTCTATTCATTATGATCAACTTCTGACTTCAGGAAGACGTTTGCTTGGACTGAAAAGAATAAATTTGCCTTTGATTACATTAGTGGGATACGTGAGGAAGGGATGCTGGCTGTGGCTGGAAATGGGTGGGGGAAAAAAACCAATATTTTGCAACTAGGAAGATTAGCAAATTATCTGTAATTGGAGGAGCATTGCTTACTTGCAAGAGGTAGATTGAGGGCTTAAGGATGAGCAGAGAAGGACACATATTTTCAGTATTATGACTTCTTTGGGGGGAAATGTCTTTATTTCTCTTTTTCATTTAAAAATGAATCCATTCCTAAAAGGATCTATATTGTGTAGATCAGGGGTGTCAAACTCGCGTCGTCATGTGATGTATCGCGACTTTTTTCCCCCTTCGCTAAACCGGGGATGGGCGTGGCCCGCGCGTGACGCATGTGGTCCGCGAGTTTGATGCCCCTGATGTAGATTGTCCAAATGCTTTCCTCATAAAGACAAAACTGGGCAGTTTTTCCTGTTCGTAGCTAATCTCTACAAAAGCTTATGCTCTCAAGCCTTGATCTTGCAAAGGGTTAATTAAAGAATTAGTTAAAATTGAACATCACAGTAGTATGCTTAAAGAACCTTTGGGTAAGAGCATCAGGCCTTTGTGTGTTCAATTATTCCATTATTTTTCATTAGTCAGGTTAACATTTCCTAGTTGGCTATTTGAAGTGCAAAGGTTTAAATCCAAAGATGCTGTAATTCTAATTTTTTTAAAAAAAAAAAAATACAGGTGCATGGCTGAATGACTTTCTGCCAAGCCATGCTTGTCTTTACTATTATGTGTTGTTCCATCAATGCAGAAAACAAATAAATACAGTAAGCAGCTTTTATTGTAGTTATTAATAGATTCAATCCACAAATAATTCAATAGAGGGTTGATTTGATTCCAAAGGATTTTGTTTAGTTATTATTCTGCCTATTTTAATGCATTTCTTCCCCACCCCCACCCACCCCTTTTTTTTTGCCTCTTTTATTGATGAATTGTTTTATTATGAGATTGGTAGCCAATATACTCTTGGGATAGAGTGTGCTACAAATAAAGTAAATAAAAAATAAGCAATAAAATTAAAAATAGATGTCAGTGAATATACTTTTGATTTTAAATAATGGATTTTTAAAAATAGCATCTTTTACAGCATGAATTATAATTTAAGAGTGACTTAGGGATAAAACAGTTTTGAAACTACCTACATAAAAAAGTGCCATTTTTCATGTGAAGTTGGGACTTTGCATTGTCTGTAGTGAACTCAATGGACTTAAAGTAAAAATCAGTGTTGAATGATTATATGAAGGGTAGGAAAATGTTGGTAGAGACTTTGGGGCTAAAACAATGCCAAAGTCTCTTTATTGCTTGGCTGTTCCTATCGTATTACTCATATTTGTTCTAAGGGAATGGCAAAGGACGTTTCTCTATACATCCAGTTCTAAATAGCACAATGGGCTTGTACATTCATGTGGGTGGATGTCTGCAGGCTAAGAACTAGACCCAAAGTTTCTCCAAAAAGGACAAATACTATTCTGAATTTAAAAGTACATCTTCCATAAAACATTCACAGATTTATTTTTGTGTTTCAATTCTGGAAACCTGGGATAAAAATATGTTCAGTTTATTAACTGCCCATAGATTGCCCTGGACTACAGAGCCTGTCTATACCTGAGGTTCCTCCTTCTTTTGTTTACCCAACGTATTAGTAGCATCTCCTCTCTCTCTCAAAATGTTCAACTATTTTAGAGTAGGAAACAGTTAAGCATTGGTTTCTGATGATCAGAAGACCAAGGTTAAATCCTATCCTGTTTCCCCTAAAATAAGACATCCCCTAATAATAGGTTCAATTCAAGGTTGACTCAGCCTTCCATCCTTTTGAGGTAGGTAAAATGAGGACCCGGATTGTGGGGGCAATAAGCTAACTTTGTATAAAAAAGAACACCGCTTAGGGCCCCCCAAAAGCCCTACTAAGCAGGTATATACAAAAGTATGAAGGCTATTGCTTAACACACTGTAGCCGCCCTGAGTCTCCGGAGAAGGGCGGCATATAAATCAAACCAATCAAACCAATAAATAAGCCCAATCGGGCTTTTGAGCGCATGCACTGAAATAAGCCCTCCCCGAAAATATTTAAATGCATGCGCAGCTGGTGCCCTGCCATTTCCTCTGGTTTCTTCCACGCGCCCCAAAATAATAAGACCTCCCCAAAAATAAGGCCAAGCACTTACTTCGGGGTTCAAAAAATATATAAGACAGGGTCTTATTTTCGGGAAAACACAGTACCTTCTAGGAAGAACCTCAGAGCCAGGGGAAGCCACCTGATCTATCTAACTCTAGGCCAGAAAAAAAAGCAGATGCAGGACCAGGCCTTGTCCCTTCTCATCCCATAAAACAGTACTTCTCAACCGTGGCCACTTAAAGATGTGTGGACTTCAATTCCCATAATTCCCCCGCTAGCAATTGCCCATTATGGTTGGGGTACTCTGAGAATTGTAGCCCACACATTTTCAAGTGGCCAAGGTCGAGAAATGCTGTTAGAAAACAATGACAAGAATCCCAGTTGCCAAACAATCACCCGAGCAAAGGAAAATCTGCCTTACGAGGTTTGTGTAAAGTGCTACTTTATGATTTACCATTCCCTTCTAGATTTGAAGAGGTGATTTTCTTCTGTTCCTCCTTCACTTGGGTGTCTTGTCTTTTTTTAGCTTAGAAAGCTGGTGGCAGGGTTGGCTGCACAATTTTTAAGTGACAATGACTCAAGGGAGGTAGCAGTTGACCGAAAAACTGGGAATATAATCCTATGTGATATTAAGGAAATTCACAACTCTGATATTCTAAATCCAGTACAATTCTAATGCAGATTACAAGGGGGGAACTATCCCCTATAATTTGGGGGCTTATTAGTTGCATATTTAATGTAAGCATGTAGTTTGTCCTAAAAAGATTTGTGAAATTTTTGCATTCTCATCATTGTATGGAGTTTTTGTCTCCTGTTCCCTCCCTCGATCAATCATCCCTGCAGTAACATTTATTATTTATTTATTTTCATCCCACCTTTATGATTTATTTATAAATAACTCAAGCCTGCAGATATATCTAGTACTCTTTCCTCTTCCAATTTTCCCCACGACAACCAAAGATGAGTAAAGTGGGACTAGAACTCAGCATTGCCTGGTGCCGTAACCACTAGACCACATGTGTCTAAGACCCCCTCCCCCCTACGTATCTATAATATTGCTAGCTAAACAGGTATTAGAAATAGCTAATTACTAATTAGAATAAGCTTCCGTTTCAGCTGTAATATGATTGTGTGTGTGTGTGTGTGTGTTTCTCAAAGTCTCCATCTACATATTTAGACAACACAAGTTACATGCATTTTAGGAGTTTTGGACTCCTTAATATTGGGCAAGGGGGATTCTTTGTTGCTGGAAGTCGCAGCAAATGTGCTGTTATGTTGTTGTTACCTGCTCTATAATTTTCCATTACTCAAAGACTTCCCTGGATGCTGATAGTTCTCCCATTAAAAAAAAAGAATAAAAAAGTAAAGGATGTTTTTCCTTGAAATGTAATGTAAATGGAAGCAGAGGAAGTCAGGATGGATGCAGCTTCTGAGGACATATAATGTCATCTATCAATATACTTTATATATAAAGTATAAAACAGTGATGGCTAACCTTTTTGCCGTCGCGTGCCAAAAGCGGGGAGAACGTGGGGAGTCACGGGTGCAGGTGCCCACACCCATAATTCAATAATTCAATACGCCCCGCCCTCCCGCGCATGCACACGTGCCCCCCCCACACACTTCCCCCTGCTTTTGGCACCCGATGGCACAGTGGGCCCAGTAGGCCTGTTTTTCCCCCTCCCCAGGCTTCAGAGGCTTTCTAGGAGCCTGGGGAGGGCAAAAACACTCTTCCCCATCCCCCCAGAGGCCTTCCGGAGGCCAGAAACAGCCAGTTTCCCGACTTCCGGTGGGACCGGAAGGCCTGAAAATCAGTTGGCTGGTGTGCGCATGCGTGCTGGAGCTGAGCTAGGGTAACATTTGCGTGCCCACCAATATGGCTCCGCGTGCCACCTGTGGCACCCGTGCCATAGGTTCGCCATCACGGGTATAAAATGAAAGACAAAATATTCATACATAGGTTTATCCAGTTCCTACTAAGTGTGGCCCTTCCTTCTTCCAGACTTGACTTCTCCAGACTCCATGCTTCTCCAGAAAGAAAGGGGTTTTGAAAAAAATTTCAAAATCAAATTCTCTTTTAGGATATTAATGCCTACTGAGATTTAAAAAAAAAATGCAAGAGTATTTTCTTGCACATCAGTACCTCAAAGGCTGGTAGATGGATTAAAGGGGATTTCTCATAGTACTGTTGTTCCAGCCGGGTTGAACAAAAGCAGCCTGCGGAAGTGCTGTAAATTGTATGACCATTGACACTTGCATAGGGTTTTATCTCGTGCATATTTTAACATTATATTTGCTTTTTAAAAATGGAATAACATTTTAAAAAAAACATTAGCGCTTTTTTTCAATTCCTTGATTTTACTATTTATTTATTTATTTACTTACTTACTTACTTACTTACTTACTTACTTACTTAGTCGCATTTCTATGCCACCCAACTCCCAAGGGACTGGGAATGAATCAATGTTGCTGTTATTCGCCATTTAAAGTGACTTTTCCCAACTGAACATTATTTGAGAAATTTAAATCTATGAGCAGAATTATCCTTTACTTTAAAATATTTTGCGTTTTAACAAATTAGGCATGAAGAAACATTGACAATAAAAACCAACATAATAAAGAATACAGTATTACTGAATGTTACTAAGATTATAAGGGAAATAGAAGCGAGAGAATAACCTTGGATATTTTAATCCTGATTGAGCGATTATGTGTTATCAGGTTGAGGTTGATTCTTAGTGACCACATAGATTTTCTCCATGATGATCTGTCTTTAATCTAGTCCATCAGGTTTTCCAATGGTAGAATTGTCATAATAATAATAATAATAATAATAATAATAATAATAATAATAATAATAATAACATAATAATCATGTTTTTATTTCTGGCTGTACACTGCCCTGAGTCCTCAGGGAGAAGGGCGGTATATAAATTGGAAATAAAATAAAAATAATAAAAATAAAAATAATAATAATAATAATAATAATAATAATAATAATAATAATAATAATCCCATTGAGTACAATCTCAAACCAATTGGAGCACCATCAGCATTGTCAAATTCACCATCAGTCAATTGCAAAAGGCAACTTTACTTGGAACAGGTTATATTATGTGATGATACCTCTAACACTGTCAAACATCCACATCTGCCCATCCCAGGTTCTTGAGAAGGACTCGATAGGTAGATAAAAATGTCCAATCCAGTCTGAACATCTGGAACATCTTAACTGCAAACAGTTAATTGCAATTAACTTGGAACAGCTTATATCTCACAACAATACCGTTTATACCATCAAACAACAAAATCTGTTTTGGGGACTTTGGTTCATACAAGATCTGATGGGCAGCTAACTACCAACTGCTCAGTTTGAGCCATCCCAGAAATGCAAATGAGAGGGGACTGCTTGTGAAACTCACCTTTTGCAGCCTTCCTTGGGCACAGACAATCTGAGGAATGATGTGCATTCTGTCAGTGAGCTGATGGTCCACCCCATATGTAGATTACCATCCAAATTTTGCCATACTTTAGACACAGAAAATTTTTTATTGCTTAGAAACCTGTTTGGTTCCCTAGGCTTTCCTTTAACCAGTTCTCAATTTGTGATTGTGTTTGTCTATATGTATATTTCCTGAGGTCAGAAAACAATTCTAAGCAAAAAGAAAGAAAGAAAGAAAGAAATGTAGATAATTCCCTTTTGTCCCAACATTGCTTAAGATTTCTGAAGAATGTTTTGGATAAGAAATGTAGACAGTGCGAGTTAGAACAGTGGGCATAGCCTTTGCATAAGCCAGATAAAGCCATCTGGAAAACCTACCTGGATATTTCAAATCTGTCTCGGCAATGAGAGGTGAATCTTCTTAAAATATACTTTGCTCTACACAGGTAAATGAATCTGCTTTCCCAGGATGGAACACAACTTGAATTTGCAGTGTTCCCTGGTTTTATTTTTACTCCTAGGCTTCTCCTTATTTGAGGCAGAGATACCAATAGTATCTTAATCTTTCAGAATAAAAATAGCCTATTTCTTCCGAGCACTGTGTGTGCAGACTGCTAAAATGCTCCTGCATTTCACAAAGCAGGCTGCTTCTGATGTTCAGGTAGCTGGTGATGGAGGACTTAATCACAGAGTTATTTCAGCAAATCTGTGCAAATCCTTATTTGTCTTAAAGGGAGCAGAACAGAATAGACCATATCAAATGACTAAATCAATAAAACTAATATAAATATACAAGTAGATACAAAGAAAACAATGGGACATGTTCATTGTACGTTGGCACCCCTGCAAATTAACCCCAAACTGATCTGAATTCTGTCCTCTTTGAAATGGCCTTGGAAATAAAGTGTGCATTTTACTAGTGATATGCAGGTTCATTCCCTGCATAAGTAAGACAGTTTTTCCTGGCTCCCCCAGCATTTTTTTAGTTTTTAAATAGCAATAGCACTTGGACTTATATACCATTTCGTAGTGCTTTATAGCAGTCTCTAAGCAGTTTAGAGCAGTGGTGAAATCCAATTTTTTTACTACCGGTTCTGTGGGCGTGGCTTAGTGGGCATGGTGTGGTTTGGTGGGTGTGGCAGGAGAAGGATACTGCAAAATCTTCACTCCCACCCCACTCCAGGGGAAGGATATTGCAAAATCTTCATTTCCACCCCACTCTGGGGCTAGCCAGAGGTGGTATTTGCCAGTTCTCTGAACGGCTCAAAATTTCCACTACGGTTCGCCAGAACCTGTCAGAACCTGGATTTCATCCCTGGTTTAGAGTCAGAATATTGCCCCCAACAATCTGGGTCCTCATTTTACTGGCCTCGAAAGAATGGAAGGCTGAGTCAAGGAAGGCTTGAGCCAATCAGGATTGAACTCCTGGCAGTAGGCAGAGTTAGCCTGCAATACTGTATTTTAACCACTTCGCCACCATGGTTCCTAAGAATCTAAGCAACCAGCCGTTTTTGCAGAGCACAATTTGCAGTCAAAAAGAATTTGTCCAATGTCTTCAATGGCCGATGCTGCACAAATACGCACTTTCTTTAAATGAAATTCCATGAAACCTCCCATGTCTCTGCAGAAGATTGACAGAACACATCCATGAACATCAGCTAGCAGTCAGAAGACATGATGAAAATCCATTAATTTCACAATACATAGACAGGCTTAACCATAGTTTTAACTGGGGAACTATGAGCATTTTAGACCAAGCCAAGTCTAGAACCATAGAGAATTCCTGGAAACCTGGGACTCAGACAGATTGGTCATCAACTAGCATATTGACATAAACAACATCTACATGTCAATTTCAAGTATATAGTTCTTATTATCAACATTATGTTACTAGACAGTTCCAAAACTATAATGGAGCTCAACCTTAGCAGAGAAACCAGCTAGTTTTCTCTTGTATGAAAACAAGTTACTTACCTCATGATATCTGAGGAGTGGCCCACAATTAATATATTGTTTGCTTTCTTACTGTTATTGTTACTGTTCAGTTATCCCTTTGTACATAACAGGCAATTGCCATTGTATTGCGTGTGGATAGATGGAGAGAAAGAGAGGGAGAGGGAGGGAGAGAAAGAGAGAGAGAGAGAGAGAGAGAGAGAGAGAGAGAGAGAGAGAGA
>WNWU01019228.1:0-10791 GCA_012654045.1 Ptyas mucosa | reverse complement strand
AGGAGAGCATCTTCCAATATTTGAGGGGCTGCCCCAGAGAGGAGGAAAGGGGTCAAGCTATTTTCCAAGGCACCCAAAGGCCAGACAAAGAATAATGGATGGAAACTGATCAAGGAGAGATTCAACCTGGAAATAAGGAGGAATTTTCTGACCGTGAGAACAATCAATCCACGGAACAGAAGTTGCCTTCGGAAGTTGTGGGAGCTTCATCCCTAGAAGTTTTCAAGAAGAGACTGGATAGACACCTGTCTGAAATGGTATAGGATCTCCCGCATGGGCAGGGGGTTGGACTAGAAGACCTCCAAGGTCCCTTCCAGCTCTATTCTGGCCGAGATTGATTGATTACTGATTAACCCAAAGGGTTCAAGGTGCAGCCGCTGGCTAGTTATGGATTAACAAGGACACTGTCATGCTTGGAAGTGGTTCAGAGCAGCTGCCGGGAGCATGGCTGGGAGAATGCAACGGAAGTGCCACCCTGCAGGTCCTCGCCACAAATGCCACCCCGAGCCTCCCTCCGAGCTTTTTAAAATCTCTTTTGGCTTCTTCAGCCTGGGCCTTGACCAGGAGACCAGGTGCACCCTTCTCTGCCCTGACTTGTCCCGTCAAGAGAGCTTGGCACGACGCCAGGGCCAGCGATTTGGGAAGAGTGCCACGTGGGATCCGGGTAGTGGTGGTGGGTGTTAAGTCAGTGGAAAACTCCAAAGGGGGCAGGAGGGAGGTGGGGGAGAAGGGAGACGGGGAGGGCATTTTCTCTTTAAAAAAGGGAGCCCGTCCCAGTCTCATCATCCAGACATCGGGACGAGTGACGCCTGATACGACAGACTGACTTTGAAATAGACCAGCTTGGTAAAGAGAGGCGAGTCGGACAGGACAGGTAGACAAACCAGGATAAGAAAGCCGCCGGAGTCGAAACCAGACAACCATTATGGAAGGTAAGGAATGGGGGGGGGCACAATGGGGGGCTTTGGAAGGGAAGGGGGGAGGGCAAGGGAACCCGTAAGACGCCCCCCCCCTGCAAAAGCAAGCGAGAGATTAGTGACAAAATCCCCAATTTTCAAAAAGGTAGCTCGATGTGGCACAACGACATCTGCCCATCCCAAGATCTTCGGGAAGGACTGGACAAAAAGCCCAAATCCTTCTTGAACATCTGGCTGGCCGGCCGATCCAACCCAATTCAGGCAGTCCTTGACTTACAACCGTCCGTTTTAGCGACCATTCGAAAGGACTCGGGAGCGTTTTTTTTTCAGGCTTACGACCGTGGCACCATTCCCAGGGGGAAGGGGGGGGTCGTCAAACTTTGGACGCTTGGCAACTGACTCGTACTTATGACCGTCGCTGTGTCCCAAGGTCACACGAGCCCCACGCACAGGCGGTTTTTCTTTTTTTTTTTCTTTTTCTTGCCCTCCCCCCCTAATTACTTGCAAAGGGATTATTCTTTATACTATTTATATTCTTTCTATTTCTTTGTAGAAAGAAATGTTTTCAGAGATTGCACCAGTGAGGCTAAAACGAATTTCATTGTCTACATGATGCACAACGACAATAAAGGCTATACTATTATATGTGTTTATATATATATATTTATATTGACTTATATGTATTGATTTATCAAATGTCTAAACCGGGGTGAAATCTATTTACCTTCCCTACCAGTTCGGAACCGTTACTCCGCTCGTGCATCCCATGTGATTTTCGACCCTCTATGCATGCGCAAAGTACCTGTTCATGCGGAGATGGTTAAAACCAGGAAGTAACGACAACCGGGCACGTACGTGGAGTCTCGTGCTGCCACCGCTCCCTGTTCACCGAACCTCGCGCCGCCGTTACCGGTTCCGGCGAACCGGTGCGAACCGGTAGCATTTCACCCCTGGCCTAGATTGCCCGTCCCATTTTCTCACACGGCGTTTTCATTTTTTCTCTGTATTCCGTCTTCCTCTCTTTCTGGGGTCTATTTTGTTCTTCCTGCTTTTTCCTAATTTTATTTTTTATTTCCTCTGTTCTTCCTGCATTTCCTTTTAATTTCTTCCTTCCGTTTTTCCCATTCTGTATCGACGCTTTTCTTTCGATTTCCCTTTCTGTGTTTCTGTGTTTCTAAGCCTGATTTGAATGCCCAGTTAGGGACAGACGCCTCCCTCCCTTGCATTGAGAAAGCTCTTGATTTATTCATTTCAGAGGAAAGGGGACCGACAGGTGATCAAAGCTATTTTTTTTTTTGTCTCCTCAGGAGCCGAGGGCAGCGAACTCGAGTTGGCTATCGAAACCATAGTGAACTATTACGACAAATACTCCGGCAGAAAATACTTTGTGTGTGGAAAAGAGGTGATCAAAAAGTCCAGCTTGAAAAACATGCTCAGAAAGGAGCTGAACCACATGTTGACTGTGAGTAGGGCGGCTCCTGAATTCGGGTCCCGTTCGAATTTGGGGCTCCAACAGGAGGGAATTTCAGATGGGATTGCCAAGATCCTGTGATGGTAACCCACAAACATGAACTTATCTCGGTATTTCTCAAGCTTAGCTCCTTTTAATTTAGCTTAGTTTGATTATATTTTAAGATGGGTGGACCTCAACTCCCAGAATTCCTCGGCCATCGAAGCTATAAGCAAAGCTGGCTGGCGGGGGAATTCTGGGGGTTGAAGTCCACCCATCTTCAAAGGGCTAAGATTGAGAAACACTGCCATATATATCTCTGTCTCTTGTCTGTCTGTATGTCTGTCTGTCTCTCCCCTCCCCTCTCTCTCTCATCTATTTGTCTGTCTTTCCTTCCTCCCTCCCTCCGATCCTCCTTCTCTCTCTCTCTCTCTCTCTCTCTCTCTCTCTCTCTCTCTCTCTCTCCACCCAGCTATATAAATAGCATCCTTAGACTCCCTCTTGTTTCTGACCCGGTCTACCTCGTAGGGCTGGCAGACTGAGGGTCCCGCAACAAGAAATGTGAAACCCTAACCCTAACACTCACCCTCCATGGCGCCTCTGAACTGGGTGGGACTCCGTTTTCCTCCTCCGCCTGATCGGTTTTCCTCTGCTTTCTACCCTCTAGTACACCAAGAACGAGGAGGCGATGAAAATTATGATCCAGGAGCTGGATCAGGATGGGGACGGGATGATCGATTTCAACGAATATTGGGACTTGATTGGGAACATTGTGAAGTCCTTCGCCCGCAATAAGCAATAATAGGTGGAAAAGAAAGGCGGTCGCTGAACCCAAGGGAAATAATAATCCACTGTAATGACCCCAAAGCCCTTCGGCCGCCATTTTTAACCCCCTAAATTCCGTGCATTTTGGAGAGGCTAATCCTAAGAATACCCCATGTGGGGCAGGGAAAATTCGGGGCAGGGGCACCTCAGGAATTAAGGGAGCTGTCAAACTGTGATTAACACTGCAATAAAGGTTGGCGTCTCAAAACCCAGAACTGCTTTCGATTTCTTTGGAAAATCTTTCTCTTCCGACAAGCTTCCGGTCCTCATTGAGGACGGACGAAACCAACTGTGTTGTCTCCCTGCAACAAAATGCAACATCGTCCCCGACTTACAACATCCCCCACTTAAGTTAAGCAGGAGAAATTTTTTTTAAAAAAAAAATAGATCAAACATTTGCCTTGTAGCCTCCCCCAGCCCACATCTCGTGGCAGGGAGTTCCGGAGCCTAACTATTGTATTTCCTTCTCAAAAAAAAATAAAAACAAAAAAAACCAATAGAGTCCTTGGCGGTAGAAACAGAGGCACAGATAGAAGCAAAACCGCGTGAAGTATTACTGGTGCTCTAGAAAGCCTTGGTGAGGCCACACTTGGAACTCTGCGTCCGGTTTTGGTCCCCAAGTTACGAAAAAGAGGTTGAGACTTTGGGAAAAAGTGCAGAGGAGAGCACTGAAAACATACAATGAACGGTTTCAGGAATTGGGTATGTCCAGCCTAGAGAAAAGAAGCACTGTGGGGAGACATGATAGCAGCATTTCCAATATCTGAGGGGCTGCCCCAAAGAAGAGGGGGGATCAAATAATCCCCCAAAGCCCCTGAAGGCAGGACAGGAAGCAACGGATGGAAACTAACCAAGGACAGAAGCAACCTGGAATTAAGGAGAAATGTCCTAACGGTGAGGACAATTCACCAGTGGAACGGCTTGCCACCAGAAGTTGTGGGTGCTCCTCCCTGGAGTTTGTTAAGAAAAGACTGAACAGGAGACTGTCTGGAACGGTATAGGGCCGGGATGGCGAACCGAAGCAACGCATGCCGGAGGTGGCACGCAGAGCCCTCTCAGATGGCATGCGACCCGTTGCCCCAGTTCAGCTCTGCTGCGATTGCGCCTCCCGCCAGACAGCTGGTCTTCGAGCCTCTGCCATGCATGCGCAGGGCATCGAGTGCGTACGGGGGGCACGCGTGAATGCATCGGTAGTGGGACATGTGTACGGGGGCAGGGTGCGCGCATGTGCTCTGGGAGCTGAGCTAGGGCAACACTCGCGTGCCTACCAAAATGGCTCCCCGTGCCACCTGTGGCACCCGTGCCATAGGTTCGCCATCACGGGTCTAGGCCCACCAGCTGTAGGGAAACAGGCTGTTTCTTGCCTTCGGAGGGCCGGGGGGTGGGGTGGGGTGGGGATGGGTGGGGAAGGCCCGTTTTTCTTTCTCACCTGGCTCCAGATCCTCTCTATCCTTTCGAGAGGCTCTGGAGGCTGGGGACAGCAAAAAAGTCACTTCCTGTCCAACCGGGAGTTGGGAAATGGGCCGTTTCAGGCCTCCGAGGGAATGGGGGAGGCTGTTTTGGCCCTCCCCAGATGCATAGAGAGGATCTGGAGCCAGGTGAGAAAGAAAAAGGGGCCGACCGGGGTATTGCGTGCCAGGAGCGGAGGGGGCTTGTGCACATATGCACAGGACGGGGCACACAGAATTATGGCCGTGGGCACACGTGCGCGCAAACCTCCCCCGTCTCCCCCCTTCCTGGCACGCGACGGCAAGAAGGTTAGCCATCCCTGGTCTAGGGTCTCCTCATTAAGCAGGAGGTTGGACTAGAAGACCTCCAAGGTCCCTTCTGATTGAGACCGATTGATAACTGATTAACCAAAAGCATTTTAACCGATTGCTAGTTCTGGATTAACGAGGATGCCATGGTGCTTAGAGGCGGCTCAGAGCAGCCGGCTGGGAGAATGCTAGGGACGTGCCGCGAAAAGGTGCCACCTCGACCCTCCCTCGGAGACCCTCCCCAGGTGGGCAAGGACAATTTTGTTCAGCTTGGGCCTTGACCTTCCCCTCCTGGAGCCAGGGAGGGGGGGAGGCAACTCACTCTGCCCTGCCTTGTCCCATCGGAGAGGCTGGCACGGCGGTACCACGTGGGATCCAGGCCTGTCTGTGTGTTACTTAGAGGAAAACTCCAAAGAGGACAGGAGGGGTGAGAGCGGTGGAAGAAAGAGGGAGAAGGGGAGGGAAATTATCTCTCAAAACAGAAGCCCATCCCGGTCTCGTCACGCAGGGGCCGGGCGTAACTTCTGATAGCACTAACTGACTTTGAAATAAACCAGCTTGGTTAAACAGAGGCAGAGAGGCCAGGATAGGAAAGACGCCGGAGTCCAGCCAGGCGACCATCATGGAGGGTAAGGAATGCCGGGGAGATTGGGGGGTCTTGGGAGGTAAAGGGGTGGGCAGGGGGACCCTTAAGACGCCCAACCTGAAAGCAAGCGAGAGATTAAGTGACAAAATCCCCCACTGCAAACAGATTGATGTGGCACAGCTGCCGTCCCGCGATCGAGCCTTTAACCACATCTGCCCCACCCCCAGGTCTTCGGGAAGGACTGGGCAAAAAGCCCAAATCCTTCTTGAACATCTGGCTGGCTGAGCGATCGAGCCCGATTCAGGCAGTCCTTGATTTGCAACCGTCCGTTTTAGCGACCGTTCAAAGGGATTCAGCAGCGTTTTTTTTCAGGCTTTACAACCGTGGCACCATCAAAATTCAGAGGCTCGGCAACCGACTCGGGCTTATGACCGTCGCTGTGTCCCAAGGTCACACGAGCCCCACGCACAGGCGGAAACTAGTTTTTCTTTTTCTTTAGTTTTTTTTCCCTCCCCCCTAATTACTGGCAAAGGGATTATTCTTTATACTATTTATGTTCCTTGTATTTCGTTGTATTTGTTTTCAGAGATTGCATCAGTGAGGCTAAAACAAATTTCATCGTCTACATGATGCACAACGACAATAAAGGCTATACTATTATATGTGTTTATATATATATATATTTATATTCACTTATATGTATTGATTTATCAAATGTCTAAACCAGGGGTGAAATCTACTTACCTTCCCTACCAGTTCGGAACCGTTACTCCGCTCGTGCATCCCATGTGATTTTCGACCCTCTATGCATGCGCAAAGTACCTGTTCATGCGGAAATGGTTAAAACCAGGAAGTAATGACATCTAGGCACGTAGGCGGAGTCTCGTGCTGCCACCGCTCCCTGTTCGCCGAACCTCGCGCCGCCGTTACCGGTTCCGGCGAACCGGTGCGAACCGGTAGCATTTCACCCCTGGCCTAGATTGCCCATCCCATTTTCTCACACGGCGTTTTCATTTTTTCTCTGTATTCCGTCTTCCTCTCTTTCGGAGGTCTATTTTGTTCTTCCTGCTTTTTCCCAATTTTATTTTTTGTTTTATTGTTCTTCCTGCATTTCCTTTTAATTTCTTCCTTCCGTTTTTCCCATTCTGTATCGACGCTTTTCTTTCGATTTCCCTTTCTGTGTTTCTGTGTTTCAAAGCCTGATTTGAATGCCCAGTTAGGGACAGACGCCTCCCTCCCTTGCATTGAGAAAGCTCTTGATTTATTCATTTCAGAGGAAAGGGGACCAACAGGTGATCAAAGCTTTTTTTTTTTTTGTCTCCTCAGAAGCCACGGGCAGTGGGACAGTGCTGAGCGAACTCGAATTGGCTATCCAAACCATAGTGAAGTATTACAACAAATACTCCCTTATGTGTCAAAAAGAGGGGATCAAAAAGAAAAAATTCAGAGAGATGCTCCAAAGTGAGCTGAATCACATGTTGACGGTGAGTAGGGCGGCTCCTGAACTCGGGTCCCGTTCGAATTTGGGGCTCCAACGGGAGGGAATTTCAGATGGGATTGCCAAGATCCTGTGATCGTAACCCACAAACATGAACTTATCTCGATATTTCTCAAGCTTAGCTCCTTTTTAAGGTGGGTGGACTTCAACTCCCAGAATTCCTCAGCCATCTAAGCGATAAGCAAAGCTGGCTGGCTGGGGAATTCTGGGAATTGAAGTCCACCCACCTTCAAAGGGGCTAAGATTGAGAAACACTGCTATATATCTCTATCTCTCTATCTCTATGTCTCTATCTCTATCAATCTGTCTGTCTGTCTGTCTGTGTCTGTCTGTCTGTCTCTCTCTCTCCATCCATCCATCTCTCCATTCATATCATCTGTCTGTCTGTCTGTGTCTGTCTCTCTCTCCATCCATCCATCCATCTCTCCATTCATATCATCTGTCTGTCTGTCTGCCTGTTTCTGTCTGTCTGTCTCTCTCTCTCTATCCATCTATCTACCCACCCATCCATCCATCTCTCCATTCATATCATCTGTCTGTCTGTCTGTCTGTCTGTCTGTTTCTCTCTCTCTCTCCATCCATCCATCCATCCGTCCATCTCTCCATCCATATCATCTGTCTGTCTGTCTATTTCTGTCTCTCTCTCTCTCTCTCCATCCATCCATATCATCCATCTGTCCGTCTGTCTGTCTCTGTCTGTCTTTCCTTTCTCTCTCTTTCTCCCCACCCAAATGTATAAATAGCATTCTGAGACTCTCTCTTTCGTTTCTGATGAGGTCTACCTCGAAGGTCTAACGGACCGAGGGTCCAAGAATAAGAAAGGCGAGAAACCCTGACGCCCTCCCCGTTTCTAGGGACTCCGACTCCCATCAGGGAGACAATGGAGGCCGCAATCCAGACAGAGAGGGGGGGGGGCTAAGGATCCCACTGCAAAATGAAAGACAGGAGTTATCCCCCATGGCGCCTCTGAACTGGGTGGGACTCTGTTTTCCTCCTCCGCCTGATCGGTTTTCCTCTGCTTTCTACCCTCTAGAACACCAAGAACAAGGAGGCGGTGAAAATTATGTTCCAGGAGCTGGATCAGGATGGGGACAGGAGGCTCAATTTCAACGAATATTGGGACTTGATTGGGAATATTGTGAAGCCCTTCGCCCGCGATAAGCAATAATAGGTGGAAAAGAAAGGCGGCCATTGAACCCAAGGGAAATAATAATCCACTGTAATGACCCCAAAGCCTTTCGGCCGCCATTTTTAACCCCCTAAATTCCGTGCATTTTGGAGCGGCTAATCCTAAGAATACCCCATGTGGGGCAGGGGAAATTCGGGGCAGGGGCACCTCAGTAATTAAGGGAGCTGTCAAACTGTGATTAACACTGCAATAAAGGTTGGCGTCTCAAAACCCAGAACTGCTTTCGATTTCTTTGGAAAATCTTTCTCTTCCGACAAGCTTCCGGTCCTCATTGAGGACGGACGAAGCCAACTGTGTTGTCTCTCTGCAACGAAACGCACGTCGTCCCCGACTTGGGGTGGAAGAAAGAGGGAGACGGGGGAGGGGAATTTTCTCTCGAAACAGAAACCCATCCCGGTCTCGTCACGCAGGGGCCGGGCGTAACTTCTGATAGCACTAACTGACTTTGAAATAAACCAGCTTGGTTAAACAGAGGCGGAGAGACCAAGATAGGAAAAACGCTGGAGTCCAGCCAGGCGACCGTCATGGACGGTAAGGAATGCCGGGGAGATTGGCGGGCCTTGGGAGCGATCTGGCTGCGCGATTGAGCCCGATTCAGGCAGTCCTTGACTTACAACCGTCCGCCTGATCGCTTTTCATCTGCTTTCTACCTTCTAGAACACCAAGAACGAGGAGGCAGTGAGAAAACTCTTCCAGGATCAGGATCAGGATGGGGACGGGGTGATCGATTTCGACGAATATTGGGCCTTGATCGGGAAAATCGTCATGCCCGTCGCCCGCATGATGGAACATCAGGTGGAAAAGACGGCCGCTGAATCCAAGGGAAATAATCCACTGGAATGACCCCTTACATGCCTTAGCTTCTTCGTAAAACCTTTCTCCTCAAACAAACTTCCAGTCCTCATTGAGGACGGATGGACCCTAATCCTAACCCTAACCCCCATTTGTACGTTAAGAGGATTTTTAAGTAAAACAGATTTTTTTTAAAAAAACTTACCTTGCGTTCTCCCCGATTCTTCGCTACATCTTGTGGCAGGGAGTTCCACAGGTGAACGGATGTATTTCTGTTCTGCTTCCGAGATTCGCCTGAAGGAAAAAAAAGGGGGGCAAAACTTAACAGAGTCGTTTTCTTTACGCGAGGCACACATTTTTTTAAAAAAAAATAAATAAATCAGGAAATCTAATTGAAGTCCAGCTAAAATTACTTTAAATGATGTCAAAAAAAAATAAAATAATAATTAAAAATCACAGGGCTCTGTCAATTATCAGCCTTTCTAGATCTCGGGCACTTTTAAGACGGCTGGACTTCAACTCCCAGAATTCCCCAGCCACCTTTTTTTTTTTTTTTTTAAATGCTAAAAAAAGTTTTGGGGGGTTTTTTTTTGCAAAAAAATAAACCAAATGGGACAGAAGCCAAGTTCTGCATTTTGGCCACCAGAGGGCGACCGAGAGCTTTGGAGACACCCGCAGACCCGCCCTGTCCCTGCGGTGAGCCATACCGGCCACCGGAGGGCAGCACACAGCAGCTAGCCATATTACGGGAAAAATTACGCAGTGATTTTTTTTCCCCCCCACCTCCCACGCCTTTTTGTCAATGAAAGCTGGGGAAAGAATGCGCAACCTTTCGGTGCTGTGACGGTTACTCGAGAGGGAGGGGGCATTGTGCCCTCTGCGCATGCTCAGGAGCTGGGCATTTGGGGGAGAACATCCCTTTAACCCCCCCCCCCCCCCAATAGTGGCATCATAGCTTCGAACGGCCGCTAAACAAATGTTCGTAACCCGAGGACTTTCTCTAATTTATTTATACCAATTAATACACATGAAATTAAATTTAAATTTAAATCTCAGTCCGGTTGATCGTCAAGAGGGGAATTTTATGTCGGCCCACGCAGCGACAGCCATTTTTCTGGATTCGGAGCTGCTCTTCCTAACAACTCCGGCAAAGTTACGCCTGTTGAACGATGATTCATCCCATTAACATCCAGCAGAGTCATCTCGGCTCCAGACTTTTTCTGGGAAAATGGGATTTGTGTGTCTGTGTGTGTGTGTGTGTGTGTGTGTGTGTGTGTGTGTTTGTGTTGGTTGGCCGAATGGCGCAACTGAACAGCCCAACTGTTGTGGGTGGGTGGGGGAAGAGGACCGATTTAAGGAACTCGTGGAAATATCCGTATTTTTTTTTTCTCCCCCTCTTCTCTTTCCGCAGCCGTGGGGTTTGGCTGTTGTTGTTTTTTTTTAAAAAAAGAGCCAGGGGAAGGTACCAGGTTAGAAAGTGGGAGGACTGGGAGTTCTAGTCCCGCTTTCAGGCAGGAAAGCTGGCTGGGTGACTTTGGGCCGATCACCAGGAGACGGAGGGAGTTCCAGTTGCCGTGGTCTAAAAATTAGACCTAAGGCAAAAAAAAAAAAAAAGAATTGAGTTTTGAAAAGCCAGCTTGGTGTCCCGGATAAGGCGCTGGCCTAGAAACCAGGTGACTGTGAGTTCTAGTCCCACCTTTAGGCAGGGAAGCCAATTGGGTGACTTTGGACCAATCACCAGGAGACGGGGAGTTCTAGTCCTGCCTTAGCTATGGAA
>WNWU01019227.1:0-12572 GCA_012654045.1 Ptyas mucosa | reverse complement strand
GATAGATAGATAGATAGATAGATAGATAGATAGATAGATAGATAGATGGATGGATGGATGGATGGATGGATGATAGACAGATAGATGAGAGCGGGGGGGAGGGAGGGAGATGAGAGAGGGACATACAGATGCACTGTATCCTAATTAAAACAGGAACGAAGGAAGGAAAACTTCAGTTTTAAATTAAGAGGCCCTCTCCATCTTCAACTGATTAACCAAGAGCTCTTAAGGTGCGGCCTCTTGCTAATTCTGGATTAACGAGAACAATGTTGTGCTTGAGATGTCTCCCCAGCAGCAGCAGCTGCCGAGGGCGCGGCTTGGAGAATGCGAGGGACGGTGCCAACCCTCCAGATCTTCACCGAAATATCCCACGTCCCTCCCTCGGAAAATCCCTTCCAAATCTGCATTCTTTTTATTTTTATTTTTGCTCCTTCAGCCTGGCCCTCCACCGTCCTCTCCTGGAGACCAGGGGCCTGGTCTCTCTGCCCTGCCCTGCCCTGTCCCGTCCGAGAGCCTGGCACGGCGGTGCCAAGCCGGGAGGCGATTTGGCAACGGTGCCACGTGGGATCCAGGGGAGTTAGTCAGAGGAACACCCCAAAGACGGCAGAAGGAGTGGCGGAGTGAAAGAAAAAAGATGAGACGAGAAGGGAATTATTTCTTTAAAAGCAAGCCTCATCCTAGTCTCGTGATCCAGGGGCCGGGCGTAACTTTGGATGGGAGTTACAAACTCTCTCTCAAATAGACCAGCTTGATAAAGAGAGACGAGTCGGACCGGGGCCCAGGCAGACAAGCCAGGACAGGGAAGCTGTCGGAGCCCAGACAGACAACTATCATGCAGGGTAAGGCACATACAATGGTGGCATTGTGAGTGAGCGGGCGGGGGGTCTCCAAGACGCCACCCTAAAAGCCAGACAAGTTTCGGGGTTTGCAAACAGCAAGCCAGCATTTGCTGTCGTGGGATCATCGGGTCTGCCCGTCAGTCAATCACTCAACCGTTGATCGATTGACCCGTGGATGAATTCACACAACCGAACAGATTTAGAGACGCACCAAGTCGAAAAGGAAGAATTGGGGGAAAAGAGGAAAGGAGGGAGGGTTTTAGGGGCCGGCTGCGGCTTAAAGGCACTCAGAAGAAGGAAAGCTGTGTTTTGTCAAAACTTTTGCCTAGATTCTCACAACCCCTCGGAACCCGGGTTGGGCCGTCGGGCACCGAGATGGGGGGAATGCCAAGGTTTTTTTCTCGACGGGCAGAAAACAGAATTTAGATTTTCCTTGCGGGGTTTGGAAAGTGACGCGTTGGTTTGACCTGGGTTTCGGGAGGTGGTCTTGTGAACTGGTTTTCCTTTTTCACAAAACAAGAGGGAAATCGACAACCCCTTTCCTATTTCCCCAGCCCCCCCTCGGAACCCCCCATCCGACTCCTACCAAATTTCGGAGGCTGTTGAAATAGGGCCAATCAAGTTGAAACTTGTCCAAAGTTTTGCTAACACCCAGTCTGGAGTTTAAAAGGAAGGAGAGAAAAGAGGTGGGGAGGAAAAAAAAAATCACAGTTTTTGACTTGTTCGGGCAAACTTTTTCCAACCCAGATCCATTCTAGAGACTCCCTGGATTTGGGGCTTCTGGGATTTGTAGTCCTCCGGACACAGCCGCGCTTTCCCAGGACGGGGAGATATTGAATTAATGTTTTGTTTGATTTGCCAATGGCTTGCGAGGCTGTTTTTTTTTTTATTTCGGAAGCTGCCTCCAGTAGCAATTATACGAAAATGTCACGTCCTGGGTGTAATCTTCTCTTAAAATAATCATCATCATCATAATACTAAGGGAAGAGGGATTATTAATTTGATAGCCTTCTGACATCCCCCGAAGGGTGCTGCTTTTCTACCTGTCTTTAAGAAAACAAGACAGGGAAGATTTAGAGACTCAGCGAAATGTCCACGTCCTCGGGTCGAGCCAAATGTATCGATAATCCAAAAATCGATCGCCGTTAAAACGATTACGGGGAATCCTCGACTTACGACTCTCTGTCTGAAGTGGTTTAACGACCGTATGATTGGCTGCCATGATTCGATTCGTAATTGGGCAAGAGAGGCCCTAAAAATCCAGATGTGACTCGCTTAACGACCGGCTCGCTTAGCAATGGAAATTCTGGCCGTAACTGGAGGACCCCACCTCCCCTCCTCAAGTCATTTAATCCAAAACTTTCTTGAAAATGGCAGGGGAAGGGAAGCACACCCCCAGGGCTTTCCCTAGCGGCGTTCCAGCAAATGGCACTCAGGGGTGGACTTCCCCTGAGTAGGGAGGCTCCATCAGGTTATTTGGCTCGAAGCTCCCCGTAAACCTCTCCCGCATAAACTTGCCTTCCTCGCCTTAACGTGACACTGTTTCCCCCCCCTCAAGAGTTACGGCAGGATTACTCCCAAGGCAAGGATGTTGCTAACTGTAGTCTTAGAGCAGGAATCCTCACGTTGGGCCCTCAAGGCAAAGCTAAAGACAGGCTGTGCCTTTCCCCACCTTGTGGCCATGAGTTCCACAGGTGAGTTTAAGCTCTACCAAAAGGAAGGGTTTCCTGTTGACAGGAACCAGGGCAAACATGAGCAATTCTGCTGCTAATTCGAATTATTACATGGGGCAAATCAATCTATCTATCTATCTATCTATCTATCTATCTATCTATCTCTGTCCATCAATCCATCCATCCATCCATCCATCTTATCTCTGTCTGTCTGTGTCCATCTGTCTGTCTATCTATCCCACCTCTATTATCTATCTCTATCTATCTATCTATCTATCTATCTATCTATCTATCTATCTCTGTCCCTCAATCCATCCATCCATCCATCCATCCATCTTATCTCTGTCTGTCTGTGTCCATCTGTCTATCTATCTATCCCACCTCTATTATCTATCTATCTATCTATCTATCTATCTATCTATCTATCTCTGTCCATCAATCCATCCATCCATCCATCTTATCTCTCTCTGTGTCCATCTGTCTGTCTATCTGTCTCTCTATCTAACCCACCTCTATTATCTATCTATCTATCTATCTATCTATCTATCTATCTATCTATCTATCTATCCATCCATCCATCCATCCATCCCCTCTCTCGAATGGGTTCACTCTCTTAGTATTTTTCCCCCCTTTATAATTCATCCATCGTGCAACCCTATTGCCAGAGCCACTCGCTTCGAAAACAGGAAGCAAAAATCCCCTTTTCTGCTTAAAATAAATGAGCTGAAAATCAACTTTGCAGGGAAAAAAAAAAGGAAAGAAAGAAAGAGCCGGAGAAATAAAAAAAAACCAGCAAACTTCCAGCAAATGGACCCTCCCCACAGAGGGATATTAAAGACAAATAAAGCAGCAGTAAAACAATCACACCCTGAAAATTAAAAGACGGGGGAATTAAAAATGGGGAGACGCCTGAATTGCTCACACCGGCTGTCTGGAATTGGGAAATGCTAGAATTGGCATCGGGAGGAAACAAAGAGGATTCATTTTATAGAAATGGCCGGAATTTACACAGGTAGTCCTTGACTTACGAAAGTTCATTTAGTAACCGTTCGAAGTTAGCACCAAAAAAAAGCGACTTAATGACCGTTTTTCACACTTACGACCATTCAAGCATCCCTGCGATCACGTGGTCAGAATTCGGACGCTTGGCAACGGACTCGTCCTTAAGACGGTGGGTGGGGGGGGTCGTGCCCCCTTTTGCGACCTTCGAGGTCCACGGGGAAGCCAGATTTGCTTAACGACCGTGGGACTCCCTTCACAAACTGCAACGATTCGCTTAACAACCGTGGCACGAAAGGTCATAAAACGGGACAAAACTGACTTCCACGTTTCACTTCGCAAAACAAAACTTTTCAGCTCGATATAGGTCGTATGTCGAGGACTACCTAAATTTTAATACAAGGGCTCCTCCCCTCCCGAAATAAGACGCAAAAATCGGAATATTTTTCCTTGCGGAGGAAGAGGTCAGATCTTCACAGAGAAGCGTTTTCATTTAAATTAAAAAGTGAAGTTTGAGCCGCAGGAAACAATTCGGAGGTTTTTTTTTGAAACCAATGCGGAATACAAAGTATCCCAGCCTTTGGAAAAGAATCGAAATAAATCAGCCCAATGAAAAGAAACGCTCAACTCCTGAAAAAGTTCATGCAGGACACAATGTTTTCCTCAACCTCGCAAACAAAAACGTTGATTATTTTTCCCCCCCCCCCAAGAGTTCCTTTTATGAGTCACTTACCAAAAAAACCGTCCGTGGCAACGGAAGACAACGGAAACTGCCTCTGTGAAAGAAAGAAAGGAGAAGAAAAAAAAAAAAGGATTAGGAAAAAATAGGAAATCGACTTCCTGAAAAAAATAGGAAAACGATCCTATGCCGTTTAGTTGTATGGGGGGAAAAAAATAGGATTTTTTTTTGTTGTTGTTCCGTACAACTAAATGGCATAGGATTAATTTCTTCATTTAAAGGATAAAATTTAAATATCTCTGATCGACAGCAGGGACGATTCTGCAAACATCAAATCGACGTTACGGCCATTTGGTTGAGCAACCGCTCAAAAATTACATCAGCCCTGGGGCAAACAGTGGCTGGTCCTCGCACCTACGACCGACCGGGATCCCCATTTGCAGCCCTCCCAGCCGGCTAATGGGGGAAGTTTGGATTTGCTTAACGGCGGACTGATTTGCTTAACGACTGGGGCAAAAATGGCCGTAAAATCCCGCACGACTCACTTAACTGTCCCACTTAGCAACAGATATCCTACTTCAGGCGGTGTTCATATTCGATGATAAATGATAATGAAATAATGATTCCGTTGGGTTAAATCAGTCTTCTCAAACTCGGCCTCTTTAAGAGGCGCTGGCTGGGGAATGCTGGGAATTGAAGTCCTCCCATCTTAAAGCATGCCGGCTGGGGGATTCTGGGAGTTGAAGTCCACCCGTCTTAAAGAATACCAGCTGGGGGATTCTGGGAGTTGAAGTCCTCCCATCTTAAAGCACACTGACTAGGGAATTCTGGGAGTTGAAGTCCACCCTTCTCAAAGGGGCCGAGGTTTTACACCCGCTGGGCTTAATGATGACTGTATTTCCTTGTGTTTTTCCAAGCCCACCAGAGACCATTTTTGTTTCGGAGCCCTGAGTTGTGGCGAACGGATGCGCCCATTTCACAGACGGGAAAAACCGAGGAAGCTCCCACTCTCGGGGAAATCCGTAGGGAATCCAAACGCCCCGTTTCGGATCGCAGGCCGTGACTCGAAATATGCCGTCTGGGAGGAAAGCGAGACAAACAAGCTTGACTAGAGTTGCGCAAAGAAGGCGGCAACTCCTTTATCGCAACGGAGGGTGTGTGGGGGGGTGTGGGTGTCCACCTCCTACGTTATCCGGTTCCTCCTCCTCCTCCTTCGGGGAGGAATTCTTTGGGGTGCCCACTTTCCCAGGCTCTGAATTTTTTTTGGGGGGGGGGGGAAATAGGAGCACCCCAAATTTCCAAGGACGGAATCCCTCATCGGTCTGTTTCATTTTGCACAACTGATGTCCTGCGCCGAGGCCTTGAAGAGCGTCACATAACCGCTATCATTCGTGGGTTTCAAAATCCCGGCGCTACCAGTTCGCCGGTATAACTCGCATGAAGTGGATAAAAATGCCGAATCCAGTCAGAACGTCCGGCTATCTTTGCAAAGAACCGTAAATAATAACACCGATGGTCCTTGACGTAACAACTGCTTGTTTAGTGACTGAAGTTACAGCGGCACTGGGGGGGGGGGGGAAGGGACTTAGGACCCTTTTTTTCACACTTAACGACCGTCACGTGTATTCCCCTGTGGTCACGTGATCAAAATGGAGACGTTGGTCAACCGACTCGTATTTATGACGGTCGCAGAGTCCCAAGGGGGGGCAGGGTGTCACGTGATTCCCCTTTTGCGACCTTCTGACAAGCAAAGTCAAAGGGGGAGGCAGATTCGCTTAACAACGGCGTTACTGACTTCACAACTGCAGGAACAGTTGTGAAGCAGGGGGTTGGACTAGAAGACCTTCAAGGTCCTGTTCTGTTCTGTTCTGTTCTGTTCTATTCTATTCTTCTCTATTCTATTCTATATTATTCTATTATTTTCTAAACTCTTCTATTCTATTCTTTCATTCTTAATTCTGTTCTATTCTTTTCTATATTCTATTCTATTCTTTCATTCAATATTCTATTCTATTCTTTCATTCTTAATTCTGTTCTATTTTGTATCCTATTCTATTCTTTCATTCAATATTCTATTCTATTCTCTATTATTCTATTATTTTCTCTATTATTCTATTCTCTCCTCTCCTCTCCCCTCTTCCATTCTATTCATTCTAATTCTAATTCTAGCAGAATCATATTTAACCAGCGCAATGTTGGCTGAATAACCAAACATTCAAAGCTACGTTTCTTTATCTGTTGTATTCATTTTCAATTAAAAAAAAAAATTCCACTGTTGCTGGCAAAAAACACCCCAGAGAACTAACGCCAAGCTTTGTTAAGTTGTTGCACAAAACGCAACCCCGCGGAAACCCACACCTCTCCCGAATGACGAATTAACGCAAAAAACTCCGGAGAGACCAGAATTGCAGGCTCAATGAGAAGCCCCAATCAAACCCACATCAAAACAGGCAAAGAAACTGTGGTTGGTTGGGGTTTTTTTTAAACAAGCAGAGATTTAATTTTTTTTTTTTTTTACTCAGTCGGGACTTCAATTTGACAACAAATTTTCTTTTCAGATATTCCCCATGGCAATCTTTCCCTACCGCGAGATGGGAGCCATCCAATTTTTTTTTTGCAAAATTTGCAAAAAGCCGCTTGGTTGGCATCTAAAATAGATATTGCCCCCAAGGGACATCTGGCGTGTGAACAAATTTTAATTTGCCATTTGCGTCGTACGGTTCTCGAGTTACGACCGTCATTGAGCCTGGCGTTTCCGCTGATAAGCGAGGCATTGGTTAAGTGAGCTTTGGGCTCGTTGGACGATCTTTCCTGCCACGGTTGTTCAGCGGAAAAAAAAAATCTTTGGCAGGCTGGTTGGGTTTAATCCAAGCTGCTAGTCCTCAGGAAGGAAAGCAGAGGGAGCCGCTAGCTGAAATTCAATGCGTCGATCTGGGATGAGCCGTTTTCCGAATTCGGAATTGGAGGTGTCTAGCCAGGCGTGTAAATTTAATTTCGTTTATTTATATAAACTGATTTATCAAATGTCTAGACTGCCCGTGGTATATTCTCACGAGGCGTTTTCGTTCTGAGTTTTCCTTCTTTCTCTCTTTCTCATGCCTATTTTGTTCTTCCTGCTTTCCTCCTTTTATTTTTTTTCATTTGGCTTTTTTTCCTTTCGTTCTTTTTATGTTCTTATTTTATTTTTCCTTTCGGTATTCGGTCCTTTTCTTTTTATTTCTTCCTCTTTGCTGAAGACTGTAAAGCCGCATTTCACAGCCTCTCTCTGAATAATTACAGGCAGGAGCTCCCTGTGCATTGAGGAAGCTCTTGATTTTATTCATTTCACAAAGTGGAAAGGGTACCAACAGGTGATCGAAGGATTTTTTTTTTTACACTTCTCTCCCCCTCCCTCCCCCAGGAACCAAGGGCAGCATGAGGGTGACCGGAGATTCTTCCGAGCTCGAGTGGGCGATCCAAACCCTGGTGAAGAATTATGACAAATATTCCGGCAAAGGATGTTGTTGCCGTAGACGCCGTGGGATCAGCAAATCCGATTTCAGAAAAATGCTCAGCCACGAACTGAACCACATGTTGACGGTGAGCGGGGCGGGTCCTGAACTCAGGTCCCGTCCGAATTTGGGCTCCAACGGAGAGGGATCTGAGATGGGTATTTCAGGATTTTGTCATCCTAACCCACAGCATGAAAGTTATCGTTCCTCGGTCAATGTTTCTTATAACCTTGACAACTTTTAAGATGGGTGGACCTCAACTCCCAGAATTCCCCAGCCAGCTTTGCTCAGGCTGGGGAATTCTGGGAGTCGAAGTCCGCTCATCTTAAAAGTTGCTAAGCTTGAAAAACACACACATATATAAAAGGTTGTATGTATGTATGTATGTTCCAGCATAACTCTGCAACGCCTCAAGCAATTTCAACCAAACTTGGTACACAGGTGACTTACACTCTGGAAATAAATACTGGGGGGTGGGGGTGGGGTTAAGACACCCCTGGGGTATGTGGGGTTGTGTGTGTCTGGGTGTGTGTGTTCCAGCATCACTCTGGAACTCCTCTGCTGTTAAGGAGAGCGAGTGCGGTGTCCTAGAGTGGCAATTTTTTGTGATGTTAGTTCCTTCCCAGCTTCCTCTGGAAAGCCAGCTGTGATGTTCGCCCTCCAGTGGACCAATGGGGAAGCGCCTGATGTTCCCTTATCTTGGATGAAGGCACCCCCTGGTGGATTTGGGGCAAAATGCCAGGATCGTTGACAGGGTGGGAAAGAGGAGTGCATGGGAGGGGGAAGGAAGAGGGCAGGGATGATGGGCATGGGAGTAGAGGGAAGAAAGGACCCTCTCAATGGCTCCTTAGTGTTTGTGTGTATGTATGTTCCAGCATAACTCTGGAATGCCTCAAACAATTTCAACCAAACTTGGTACACAGATGACTTACTTTCTGGAAACAAATACTGTGGGGATAAGACACCCCTAGCACCCTACACGCACACACACACACTCATTACACACACACACACACCAGCCAACTTTGCTTATAGCTTTGATATGAGACTCCCTCCTGTTTCTGATCGGTCTACCTCAAAGGGCTGGTGGACTGAGCTCCAGGGAAGAAAATGCAAAACTGGACTCTCTCCCCATTTCTAGGGACTCCAACTCCCATCAGGGAGACGGTTATCCATTCAGGATGATGGGGATTGCAAGCCAGACAGAGAGAGAAGGGCTAAGCATCATCATCTTCTTTTAACAACCCCATAATCCCTTGTATCGGGGTGGAGTCCGGGCAACTGAATGGAGTTAGAAGAGTGTTTACTGGCCGGATGCCTTTCCTGTTGCCAATGCGGAGTTTTGTTCAGCAGATAATATTCTCATTGTGCCCAGAGAGAGAAATATCTGCCTCTACTTAGGGTCGAACTCACAGCCTCCTGATTGTGAGGCGAGAGCTCCACCTCTAGGCCACCGCACCACTCCCAGAGGGGCAAAGGATCCCACTCCAAAATTAAAGATAAGAGTTATACCCACCCTCCACATCGCGTCTCTGAAATGCAAGGTAATTAGTTTTCCTCCTCCGCCTGATCGGTTTTCCTCTGCTTCCTTCTTCCAGGACACCAAGAACAGGCAGGCGGCCGACAAACTGATCTGCGACCTGGATGAGAATCAAGACGGAGAGATCAACTTCGACGAATATTGGAACTTGATTGGGGGCATCGCCAGCCCCATCTCCTGCCTGATCCGACAGCAGGAAGAGAGCGAGAAATTCAAGAAATAAAGGCGGCCGCTGAATCAAAGGGAAATAATCTACTGTAATGACTCCCTTCCACCCCCGTTTTTAACTCCTCAAGTTCCCCGCATTTTGGACTGGCTAATCTTAAGAATACCCCATGTGGGGCAGGGGAAATTCGGGGCAGGGTGGGGAGGGGGGGGCGTTCTCAGAAATTAAGGGAGCTGTCAAACTGTGAATAACACTGCAATAAAAGTTGGAGCCTCAAAACTCAGAACCGCTTCTAATTTCTTTTGTAAAATCTTTCTCCTCAAACAAGCTTCCGGTCCTCGTTGAGGACAGGCGAGGCCAACTGTTGTCTCTCTGCAACAAAACACACGTTGTCCCCGACTTAACAACGTCCCCCATTTCTAGGTTAAGCAGAGGGTTTTTTTTTTTTAGTAAAACAGGTAAAATATTTACCTTGGGGCCCCCACCCACCCCAGACTCTTATTCGATTATTAAATCAGATTTGGATGCCCATCGATAAAAATGTCCTTTTCAGCAGGTTGAAACACAGCCCATAGGTCAAAATAAAATAGAAATCATCACGGCTTTAAATTAATTCTGGGTTAGGTGAATCAAGTCACGCTTTGGTTGATTAATTTGCTCTTTTAAAGAGATTTAAGGCCGGGCCTGTCTCGTGGGACGGGGGCATCGTGCCAACACCTGGCACAAACTGGGCACCGCTCTCTATGGAGAGGGGCGAGGGCAGAATATGAGGGCTGTTCAACCCGGTTCCAACAATCCAACTTGTGCTATTTTGTAGAGGAAACTGCTCTCAAAATCTGTCCTTCTGAACGCTAAAAGGATCTCGGCAAGGGGAATATTCATTGGAATCATGGAAGGGACCTCAGAGGTCTTCTAGTCCATCCCCCTGGTCAGGCAGGAGACCCTACGCAATTCCAGACAAATGGCTGCCCAGTCTCTTCTTCAAAACCTCCAGTGATGGAGCACCCACAACTTCTGGTGGCAAGCAGTTCCATTGACTCATTGTTCTCATACCCAGGAAATTTCACCTTAAGTCTAGTTAACTTTAGTAGAGTCGGGATTTCTCTGGAAATCAGTTATATCAAAAGCGTCATAAATGGCAGTCTTCCAAAAAAAAAAAATGGTCATAAATTCAAGGCTGGTTGCAAAACCAAATATAATCCATTGATTCATTGTTTTCTCCCATCAGGAGAATTTCTCCTTCGTTCCTTCTCTCCTTGGTGAGTTTCCATCCGTTGCTTCTCGTCCTGCCTTCTGGTGCTTTGGAGAACAAGTTGACCCCCCCCCTTTTTTTCTTTGGGGCAGCCCCTCAAATACTAGAAGATGCTCTCATGTCCCCTCTGGTCCTTCTTTGCATTAAACTAGCTCTTCTCTGCCCTCTTTCTAGAGTCCCAGCTAACTAAGTCTCAACTTTTTATTTTTATTTTTTATTTTATTTCAAACTTATATACTGCCCTTCTCCCTGAGGGCTCAGGGCGGTGTACAGCCAGAATTAAAAAACATAGAATACGAACATTAAAAAACAATTAAATATATATATATAAATTTGGCCCCATACTTTAAAAAGTGACAAACCAATTAAAAACATTTAAAAAAAATCTTTTTAAGCCAGCCCGGCTTGCTGGAAAAGAAAAGTTTTAAGGGTAACTAACTAAGATTAATTCTACTAGTTTTATTTTTATTAGAATGTGTGACACCCAGGTGCCATCCTGTTCAAGCATTGACATGTTTGTAAAAATATAATAAAATCTGTAAAAAAAAAAAAAACCAACCCCAAAAAAGAGCATTGATTCATTGCTTTCGTGACCGGGACATTTCTCAACAAAATGTACAGTGTACTTTACTATCAGTTGGTTTTTCTCTGGAAACCACTTCTGTGTGTTTTGGTGTCTGACTCTCCCTCCCTTTTTCTGGTGTGCCCAAAACGAAATGAAAGAAAGAAAAAAAAAAAAAGGAAAGAATAAGTCGCTTGAGTCCGATATAAATGGCCATTCCGGAATGAATAGAGAATTTAAAAAAGGGGACCTCAAGAGGTCTTCTAGTCCAACCCCCTGCTCGAGCAGGAGACTCCCGTACAAGCTCGACTTTAACAACCCGTCCATTTACTGACCGTTTGAAGTTAACAACGGCACTGAAAGAAGGGACCGTTTTTCACACTCGCAGACCCACGCAGCAATCCCAAAATTCAGATGCTTGGCAACTGACTCGTGTTAATGACGGTCGCAATTGGGGGGGGGGGGTTTCCCCCAAAATCAAGGGGGAAGCCGGGCTGGCCTAATATGAATTTTAAAATGGGTGTATGTCAGTTTTTAAATTTGTGGGCCAAATTGTTATGTATTTGTTTTTAAATTGTTTTTAAATTTTGTGACTCTATATGTGTTTTAATATGGCTGTACACCGCCCTGAGTCCTTTGGGAGAAGGGCGGTATAGAAGTTCAATAAACCTATAAACCATAAACCGTTTGAACGGCGGTCTTATTAACAAAAGAACTGGAGTGATTCGTTTAACAACGGTGGAAAGGAAGGTCGTAAAACAGGGCAAAGCTCACTGGGCAGCTGTCTCGCTTAGCAACGGAGGTTTGGGGCTCAGCTGTGGTTGTAAGTTGAGGATTACCCTTCCCTACCAAGAATAATAATAAGAGCCATAGTGGTGCAGCGGACTAAAGTGCTGTTAAGTAGCACCAGCTGCCTGTAATTACTGCAAGTTCGAATCCCACCAGGCTCAAGGTTGACTCAGCCTTCCATCCTTCCGAGGGAGGTAAAATGAGGACCCGGATTGTGGGGGCAATAAGCTGACTTTGTATAAAAAAAGAACACCGCTTTGGGGGGTGGGGGTACAAAAGCCCTACTAAGCAGGTATATACAAAAAGTATGAAGGCTATTGCTTAACGCATTGTAAGCCGCCCTGAGTCTCCGGAGAAGGGCGGCATATAAATCGAACTAATAAAATAAAATAAATAAATAAATAATTGCTTCTCATCCTGCCTTCTGATGCAAGAAAGAAAGAAAGAAAGAAAGAAAGAGGTGGAAGGGAAGGAGGGAAGGGAAAGAAAGAAAGAGGTGGAAAGGAGGGGGGGGAAAGAAAGAAGGAAAGAAAGAAAGAGGTGGAAGGGAGGGAGGGGAAGGAAAGAAAGAAAGAAAGAAAG
>WNWU01019226.1:0-16641 GCA_012654045.1 Ptyas mucosa | reverse complement strand
TTAATGTATCTGATTTTAAGAAATGGCATCCGATTATAAGAAATTGCGTCTGATTTTAATATATCTGATTTTAAGAAATGGCATCCGATTATAAGAAATTGCGTCTGATTTTAATGCATCTGATTTTAAGAAATGGCATCCGATTTTACGAAATCACATCTGATTTTAATGCATCTGATTTCAAGAAATGGCATCCGATTTTAAGAAACTGCAGTCTTATTTTCAGAACTACCTCCTTGGCCCAAATCAACCCAACTTCCTCTCCAGATAAAACCAGAAAAATTACAGGTTTTTTTTTTTTCAAAAACCTTCTACCTGAATGATGAGCTCGCCACGCTCGGAATCCGCCAAGCCCGTAATTAACCCTCTATCAGAAACAGGAAACTTAATTCTCTCCCAAAAATCTCTCGACGAGCTTCTGTCACCTGTCTGTTATTTCCTGGTACCGTCGCCTGGGTTTTGCTTTCGGATCAAAACAAAAAAAAAGGAGCATGACTCAGATATGCCGGCAGAAACTTGGAGCGGGATGAGGATTGCAAGATCGCGCACCCGCAGGCAAAAATTGCATTCCAAAACTTGGAAAGCGGGGTGCCTCTTTTGTGTGTGTGTGTGTGTGTGTCGTTACGAGGTTTGACTCGGCTGACCCAGAAAACAGCGGACGAAATCTGGTCCGTGTGAATCAAGCGGCCTGATTCAGGCACACGAGGATTTTTTTGAGAGGTGTCCGGTGCTAATCCGCTTTATCGGGGTGACCTCAACGATGAAATCGTGGAAAACGCCTCGGGGAGATCAGATAATCCGCTGGGAGATGATCTCCAGGCTGAGTCAAATTAAATCCCTGGAGATCCTCGAGTTACGACCGCCAGAATTTCCATTGGAAGCGAGGCGGCGGTTTTAAGAAGCGAATGGTGGCCGATGTTACGATTTTTTTTTTTGCCCCGCGGCTGTTAAATGAATCGGGTCTTTAAGTGAAGCTGGCTTCCCTTAAGGTTGCCGTTTGCTGTTCATCCTCGACGTAGAACCACAATGGGGACGAAAATACCCGTGAAGCGAGTCGGGCTCGATCGTACGATTCTCGCGTGACTGGTCCTCGCGTTTACAACCGTTGCATGACAGACCAAGCGGAGTTACGACCACCGTTGAGCCCACTATTGACGTTGCTAAGCGAAACATTCGTTCAGCGAATGTGCCCAATTTGACGACCATTCTTGCGACAGTCTGTTAAGTGGATCCCTGCAAGCTGTTGTGAATGACATCGTTGTTAAGTGAATCCGGCTTCCCTGTCGATTTTGCTCGTCCGGAGGTTGCAAAAGGCGATTGTGTGACTCCCCCCACACCCCCCGGGGACTCTGCGACCGTCGTAAATGTGAATCAGTGGCCAAGCTTCAGAATTTTGATCCCGTAACTGCAACAGTCGTCGGTGTGAAAAATGGTCCAAAATCCCCTTTTTCCCCACAGCTGTTGTAACTCCGAATGGTCACTAAATGAACCGTTTAGTGTAAGCCTCTATTCTTATTTTCCCGCCTTTTACAATCCTCCTGCCTTCTACGCTGGTTTTCTGCCCCTTTTGCTTTTTTAAAATAAATAAAAAATGAAATACATTCCACCTTTCCCACCAGGCCAGACTGACATCACCTCGGCGGCTCATTCCTGGCTGACGGAAAGGAAATGCTTTTCAAATGAAGGCCCGGCAATTAACCTGGGGAACTCCTTGCCACAGGATGTTCGCAGCCGAGGCCGAGAATGCAGGAGGAGAACGAGTGGGAAGCGTGCCAGCCGGGGACGGTCAGCCCTCCCAAAGGAGCGATAAGAAATGATTTCGGGAGGCTGGAATGCCAAGGAACTCGCTCCCCAGATCTCAATCAATAGCTGCTTAGCATTCTTTCGACGTCATCCGCTCGGCAACCGGTTTTGCAGATTGCAATCGTACCCTTTACCTCATCATGCAAACCTTTGGGATGGCTCACACGGATTCCTTCAAGAGGATCGAGCTGGCATGCCAGATCGCCCCCACATCTCAGGCTTCCGGTCGACGGTCGGATTTTTCTGAATCCAACATGATGAGTTTTTTTGGGGAGGGAGAGATTTAACATCCTTGCTCGGTTTTACGACGTGCGGCCTCTCCGGACGTTATCCGGGAAGGGATTTGAGAGAGGAGGGTGGGGGGGTTTATTTCTCCGGGGGACTACAAGTAGCGCTCAAGTTACAGCCACAATGGAGCCCATAATGTACGTCACTAAGTGAGACTTTTATTAAGGAAGGGTCCACTATAAGTAATGCTCGTGTGACGGCCAAAAAGGAGCCCAAAATGTATGTCGCTAAGTGAGACATTGGTTAAGGTAGGCTCCACTACAGGTGGTGCTCAAGTTATGGCCACAATGGAGCCCAAAATGTACATCGCTAAGTGAGATATTTATTAAGAAAGGGTCCACTATAGATAACGCTCAAGTTATGACCACAAAGGAACCCAAAAAGTATGTCGCTAAGTGAGACACTTATTAAGGGAGGGTCCACTATAGGTAATGCTCAAGTTACGGCCATAATGGAGCCCAAAACATATGTTGCTAAGTGAGCCATTGGTTAAGGGAGGATCCACTACAGGTCGTGCTCAGGTTACGGCCACAATAGAGCCCAAAACCTACGTTGCTAAGTGAGACTTCGGCCTCCCTTGTCTGCTCAGAAAGAGATCAGAAGTCAAACTTGGTGTGAGAAACACACCCCATGACGGTTGCACAGGTGGCCAGGGGCTGCGCCTCGCTCTGCCCGTAAAACGTACCTTCTGCATAATCCACCGAAAATCCCTTGGATTAAAACAATGAAAACTTCCCTGCCAGCCACCCAGAACGAATGAGACACCTGTCCCATCAAGGTGTGAATTGTTTACGAAGGCGGGTCGATAGGTGAAATGAATCAATAAAAAAACCCACATTTTCAATTAAAGTTACTCCCTTCCCTGCGTCGAGAAATGGAGCCCTAAATAAAGAGTTATTTTTTCCACAAAAAAAAAAAAATAATTTAAAAACGCAATCGGTTTTAAATTCATGGTTCATTTGTTTTGTTTTTTGAACAGCCAGATGCGTTCAAAATATTTACGGGCTGTGAAAATCCAGCTGAGCTCTAGGGGGCAGCAAAGGGGTGGTGTGTTTAGCCTCCTTCCTGCCCCCTGGTGGATGCTCCCATTAACTGCAGCCAAGATAGCTTTATTTTCAATTACAACAGTCTGCAAATTCATCCAGTTGGCTTGGCTGCTTTGAATCTCCCGTTTAAACACGGAAACAGCTGTAAAAACAGGCTGAAAGGGAATTCCTTAGCTCGGTGCCAATAAATTGAGCACTATTTACATGTAAATAAATGTGCTTGATGTCTTTAATATCCCTTGCATTTTTGTATGTGCATCTCTGCATTTTGGGGGATGGGGGTTCAATTTGGAGCAATCTGACTTTTGCTAGATACATAAATAGATGATAGATAGATAGATAGATAGATAGATAGATAGATAGATAGATAGACAGACAGACAGACAGACACAGACAGACAAACAGACAGACGGATGGAGACAGGCACATAGACAAAGGCAGAGATAAATGCATAATGATAAATAGATGATAGAGTTTGATAAGAGAGAGATGGAGGGCTAGAAAAATAAGACAGACAGCTAGATAGAGATGATAAATAAGAGAGAAGGGGTAAGATTATAATAGAGATAGATACATAGATGATAAATAGATTAGGGTTTGATAGAGAGATGGAAGGATAGAAAGATAGATACAGATGATAAATAAAGACATAGGTGATGTAGATAGATGGATGAATGGATGGATGGATGGATGGAGACAGACACATAGACAAAGGCAGAGATAAATGCATAATGATAAATAGATGATAAGAGTTTGATAGAGAGATGGAGGGATAGAAAGATAAGACAGACAGCTAGATAGATAGAGGTGATAAATAAGAGAGAAGGGGGAATTATATTACAATAGAAATAGATACATAGATGATAAATAGATTAGTGTTTGATAGAGAGATGGAAGGATAGAAAGATAGATACAGTTGATAAATAAAGACATAGGTGAGATAGATAGATAGATAGATAGATAGATAGATAGATAGATGGATGGATGGATGGATGGATGGATGATAGACAGATAGATGAGAGCGGGGGGGAGGGAGGGAGATGAGAGAGGGACATACAGATGCACTGTATCCTAATTAAAACAGGAACGAAGGAAGGAAAACTTCAGTTTTAAATTAAGAGGCCCTCTCCATCTTCAACTGATTAACCAAGAGCTCTTAAGGTGCGGCCTCTTGCTAATTCTGGATTAACGAGAACAATGTTGTGCTTGAGATGTCTCCCCAGCAGCAGCAGCTGCCGAGGGCGCGGCTTGGAGAATGCGAGGGACGGTGCCAACCCTCCAGATCTTCACCGAAATATCCCACGTCCCTCCCTCGGAAAATCCCTTCCAAATCTGCATTCTTTTTATTTTTATTTTTGCTCCTTCAGCCTGGCCCTCCACCGTCCTCTCCTGGAGACCAGGGGCCTGGTCTCTCTGCCCTGCCCTGCCCTGTCCCGTCCGAGAGCCTGGCACGGCGGTGCCAAGCCGGGAGGCGATTTGGCAACGGTGCCACGTGGGATCCAGGGGAGTTAGTCAGAGGAACACCCCAAAGACGGCAGAAGGAGTGGCGGAGTGAAAGAAAAAAGATGAGACGAGAAGGGAATTATTTCTTTAAAAGCAAGCCTCATCCTAGTCTCGTGATCCAGGGGCCGGGCGTAACTTTGGATGGGAGTTACAAACTCTCTCTCAAATAGACCAGCTTGATAAAGAGAGACGAGTCGGACCGGGGCCCAGGCAGACAAGCCAGGACAGGGAAGCTGTCGGAGCCCAGACAGACAACTATCATGCAGGGTAAGGCACATACAATGGTGGCATTGTGAGTGAGCGGGCGGGGGGTCTCCAAGACGCCACCCTAAAAGCCAGACAAGTTTCGGGGTTTGCAAACAGCAAGCCAGCATTTGCTGTCGTGGGATCATCGGGTCTGCCCGTCAGTCAATCACTCAACCGTTGATCGATTGACCCGTGGATGAATTCACACAACCGAACAGATTTAGAGACGCACCAAGTCGAAAAGGAAGAATTGGGGGAAAAGAGGAAAGGAGGGAGGGTTTTAGGGGCCGGCTGCGGCTTAAAGGCACTCAGAAGAAGGAAAGCTGTGTTTTGTCAAAACTTTTGCCTAGATTCTCACAACCCCTCGGAACCCGGGTTGGGCCGTCGGGCACCGAGATGGGGGGAATGCCAAGGTTTTTTTCTCGACGGGCAGAAAACAGAATTTAGATTTTCCTTGCGGGGTTTGGAAAGTGACGCGTTGGTTTGACCTGGGTTTCGGGAGGTGGTCTTGTGAACTGGTTTTCCTTTTTCACAAAACAAGAGGGAAATCGACAACCCCTTTCCTATTTCCCCAGCCCCCCTCGGAACCCCCCATCCGACTCCTACCAAATTTCGGAGGCTGTTGAAATAGGGCCAATCAAGTTGAAACTTGTCCAAAGTTTTGCTAACACCCAGTCTGGAGTTTAAAAGGAAGGAGAGAAAAGAGGTGGGGAGGAAAAAAAAAATCACAGTTTTTGACTTGTTCGGGCAAACTTTTTCCAACCCAGATCCATTCTAGAGACTCCCTGGATTTGGGGCTTCTGGGATTTGTAGTCCTCCGGACACAGCCGCGCTTTCCCAGGACGGGGAGATATTGAATTAATGTTTTGTTTGATTTGCCAATGGCTTGCGAGGCTGTTTTTTTTTTTATTTCGGAAGCTGCCTCCAGTAGCAATTATACGAAAATGTCACGTCCTGGGTGTAATCTTCTCTTAAAATAATCATCATCATCATAATACTAAGGGAAGAGGGATTATTAATTTGATAGCCTTCTGACATCCCCCGAAGGGTGCTGCTTTTCTACCTGTCTTTAAGAAAACAAGACAGGGAAGATTTAGAGACTCAGCGAAATGTCCACGTCCTCGGGTCGAGCCAAATGTATCGATAATCCAAAAATCGATCGCCGTTAAAACGATTACGGGGAATCCTCGACTTACGACTCTCTGTCTGAAGTGGTTTAACGACCGTATGATTGGCTGCCATGATTCGATTCGTAATTGGGCAAGAGAGGCCCTAAAAATCCAGATGTGACTCGCTTAACGACCGGCTCGCTTAGCAATGGAAATTCTGGCCGTAACTGGAGGACCCCACCTCCCCTCCTCAAGTCATTTAATCCAAAACTTTCTTGAAAATGGCAGGGGAAGGGAAGCACACCCCCAGGGCTTTCCCTAGCGGCGTTCCAGCAAATGGCACTCAGGGGTGGACTTCCCCTGAGTAGGGAGGCTCCATCAGGTTATTTGGCTCGAAGCTCCCCGTAAACCTCTCCCGCATAAACTTGCCTTCCTCGCCTTAACGTGACACTGTTTCCCCCCCCTCAAGAGTTACGGCAGGATTACTCCCAAGGCAAGGATGTTGCTAACTGTAGTCTTAGAGCAGGAATCCTCACGTTGGGCCCTCAAGGCAAAGCTAAAGACAGGCTGTGCCTTTCCCCACCTTGTGGCCATGAGTTCCACAGGTGAGTTTAAGCTCTACCAAAAGGAAGGGTTTCCTGTTGACAGGAACCAGGGCAAACATGAGCAATTCTGCTGCTAATTCGAATTATTACATGGGGCAAATCAATCTATCTATCTATCTATCTATCTATCTATCTATCTCTGTCCATCAATCCATCCATCCATCCATCCATCTTATCTCTGTCTGTCTGTGTCCATCTGTCTGTCTATCTATCCCACCTCTATTATCTATCTCTATCTATCTATCTATCTATCTATCTATCTATCTATCTATCTCTGTCCCTCAATCCATCCATCCATCCATCCATCCATCTTATCTCTGTCTGTCTGTGTCCATCTGTCTATCTATCTATCCCACCTCTATTATCTATCTATCTATCTATCTATCTATCTATCTATCTATCTATCTCTGTCCATCAATCCATCCATCCATCCATCTTATCTCTCTCTGTGTCCATCTGTCTGTCTATCTGTCTCTCTATCTAACCCACCTCTATTATCTATCTATCTATCTATCTATCTATCTATCTATCTATCTATCTATCTATCCATCCATCCATCCATCCATCCCCTCTCTCGAATGGGTTCACTCTCTTAGTATTTTTCCCCCCTTTATAATTCATCCATCGTGCAACCCTATTGCCAGAGCCACTCGCTTCGAAAACAGGAAGCAAAAATCCCCTTTTCTGCTTAAAATAAATGAGCTGAAAATCAACTTTGCAGGGAAAAAAAAAAGGAAAGAAAGAAAGAGCCGGAGAAATAAAAAAAAACCAGCAAACTTCCAGCAAATGGACCCTCCCCACAGAGGGATATTAAAGACAAATAAAGCAGCAGTAAAACAATCACACCCTGAAAATTAAAAGACGGGGGAATTAAAAATGGGGAGACGCCTGAATTGCTCACACCGGCTGTCTGGAATTGGGAAATGCTAGAATTGGCATCGGGAGGAAACAAAGAGGATTCATTTTATAGAAATGGCCGGAATTTACACAGGTAGTCCTTGACTTACGAAAGTTCATTTAGTAACCGTTCGAAGTTAGCACCAAAAAAAAGCGACTTAATGACCGTTTTTCACACTTACGACCATTCAAGCATCCCTGCGATCACGTGGTCAGAATTCGGACGCTTGGCAACGGACTCGTCCTTAAGACGGTGGGTGGGGGGGGGTCGTGCCCCCTTTTGCGACCTTCGAGGTCCACGGGGAAGCCAGATTTGCTTAACGACCGTGGGACTCCCTTCACAAACTGCAACGATTCGCTTAACAACCGTGGCACGAAAGGTCATAAAACGGGACAAAACTGACTTCCACGTTTCACTTCGCAAAACAAAACTTTTCAGCTCGATATAGGTCGTATGTCGAGGACTACCTAAATTTTAATACAAGGGCTCCTCCCCTCCCGAAATAAGACGCAAAAATCGGAATATTTTTCCTTGCGGAGGAAGAGGTCAGATCTTCACAGAGAAGCGTTTTCATTTAAATTAAAAAGTGAAGTTTGAGCCGCAGGAAACAATTCGGAGGTTTTTTTTTGAAACCAATGCGGAATACAAAGTATCCCAGCCTTTGGAAAAGAATCGAAATAAATCAGCCCAATGAAAAGAAACGCTCAACTCCTGAAAAAGTTCATGCAGGACACAATGTTTTCCTCAACCTCGCAAACAAAAACGTTGATTATTTTTCCCCCCCCCCCAAGAGTTCCTTTTATGAGTCACTTACCAAAAAAACCGTCCGTGGCAACGGAAGACAACGGAAACTGCCTCTGTGAAAGAAAGAAAGGAGAAGAAAAAAAAAAAAGGATTAGGAAAAAATAGGAAATCGACTTCCTGAAAAAAATAGGAAAACGATCCTATGCCGTTTAGTTGTATGGGGGGAAAAAAATAGGATTTTTTTTTGTTGTTGTTCCGTACAACTAAATGGCATAGGATTAATTTCTTCATTTAAAGGATAAAATTTAAATATCTCTGATCGACAGCAGGGACGATTCTGCAAACATCAAATCGACGTTACGGCCATTTGGTTGAGCAACCGCTCAAAAATTACATCAGCCCTGGGGCAAACAGTGGCTGGTCCTCGCACCTACGACCGACCGGGATCCCCATTTGCAGCCCTCCCAGCCGGCTAATGGGGGAAGTTTGGATTTGCTTAACGGCGGCCTGATTTGCTTAACGACTGGGGCAAAAATGGCCGTAAAATCCCGCACGACTCACTTAACTGTCCCACTTAGCAACAGATATCCTACTTCAGGCGGTGTTCATAATTCGATGATAAATGATAATGAAATAATGATTCCGTTGGGTTAAATCAGTCTTCTCAAACTCGGCCTCTTTAAGAGGCGCTGGCTGGGGAATGCTGGGAATTGAAGTCCTCCCATCTTAAAGCATGCCGGCTGGGGGATTCTGGGAGTTGAAGTCCACCCGTCTTAAAGAATACCAGCTGGGGGATTCTGGGAGTTGAAGTCCTCCCATCTTAAAGCACACTGACTAGGGAATTCTGGGAGTTGAAGTCCACCCTTCTCAAAGGGGCCGAGGTTTTACACCCGCTGGGCTTAATGATGACTGTATTTCCTTGTGTTTTTCCAAGCCCACCAGAGACCATTTTTGTTTCGGAGCCCTGAGTTGTGGCGAACGGATGCGCCCATTTCACAGACGGGAAAAACCGAGGAAGCTCCCACTCTCGGGGAAATCCGTAGGGAATCCAAACGCCCCGTTTCGGATCGCAGGCCGTGACTCGAAATATGCCGTCTGGGAGGAAAGCGAGACAAACAAGCTTGACTAGAGTTGCGCAAAGAAGGCGGCAACTCCTTTATCGCAACGGAGGGTGTGTGGGGGGGTGTGGGTGTCCACCTCCTACGTTATCCGGTTCCTCCTCCTCCTCCTTCGGGGAGGAATTCTTTGGGGTGCCCACTTTCCCAGGCTCTGAATTTTTTTTGGGGGGGGGGGGAAATAGGAGCACCCCAAATTTCCAAGGACGGAATCCCTCATCGGTCTGTTTCATTTTGCACAACTGATGTCCTGCGCCGAGGCCTTGAAGAGCGTCACATAACCGCTATCATTCGTGGGTTTCAAAATCCCGGCGCTACCAGTTCGCCGGTATAACTCGCATGAAGTGGATAAAAATGCCGAATCCAGTCAGAACGTCCGGCTATCTTTGCAAAGAACCGTAAATAATAACACCGATGGTCCTTGACGTAACAACTGCTTGTTTAGTGACTGAAGTTACAGCGGCACTGGGGGGGGGGGGGAAGGGACTTAGGACCCTTTTTTTCACACTTAACGACCGTCACGTGTATTCCCCTGTGGTCACGTGATCAAAATGGAGACGTTGGTCAACCGACTCGTATTTATGACGGTCGCAGAGTCCCAAGGGGGGGCAGGGTGTCACGTGATTCCCCTTTTGCGACCTTCTGACAAGCAAAGTCAAAGGGGGAGGCAGATTCGCTTAACAACGGCGTTACTGACTTCACAACTGCAGGAACAGTTGTGAAGCAGGGGGTTGGACTAGAAGACCTTCAAGGTCCTGTTCTGTTCTGTTCTGTTCTGTTCTATTCTATTCTTCTCTATTCTATTCTATATTATTCTATTATTTTCTAAACTCTTCTATTCTATTCTTTCATTCTTAATTCTGTTCTATTCTTTTCTATATTCTATTCTATTCTTTCATTCAATATTCTATTCTATTCTTTCATTCTTAATTCTGTTCTATTTTGTATCCTATTCTATTCTTTCATTCAATATTCTATTCTATTCTCTATTATTCTATTATTTTCTCTATTATTCTATTCTCTCCTCTCCTCTCCCCTCTTCCATTCTATTCATTCTAATTCTAATTCTAGCAGAATCATATTTAACCAGCGCAATGTTGGCTGAATAACCAAACATTCAAAGCTACGTTTCTTTATCTGTTGTATTCATTTTCAATTAAAAAAAAAAATTCCACTGTTGCTGGCAAAAAACACCCCAGAGAACTAACGCCAAGCTTTGTTAAGTTGTTGCACAAAACGCAACCCCGCGGAAACCCACACCTCTCCCGAATGACGAATTAACGCAAAAAACTCCGGAGAGACCAGAATTGCAGGCTCAATGAGAAGCCCCAATCAAACCCACATCAAAACAGGCAAAGAAACTGTGGTTGGTTGGGGTTTTTTTTAAACAAGCAGAGATTTAATTTTTTTTTTTTTTTACTCAGTCGGGACTTCAATTTGACAACAAATTTTCTTTTCAGATATTCCCCATGGCAATCTTTCCCTACCGCGAGATGGGAGCCATCCAATTTTTTTTTTGCAAAATTTGCAAAAAGCCGCTTGGTTGGCATCTAAAATAGATATTGCCCCCAAGGGACATCTGGCGTGTGAACAAATTTTAATTTGCCATTTGCGTCGTACGGTTCTCGAGTTACGACCGTCATTGAGCCTGGCGTTTCCGCTGATAAGCGAGGCATTGGTTAAGTGAGCTTTGGGCTCGTTGGACGATCTTTCCTGCCACGGTTGTTCAGCGGAAAAAAAAAATCTTTGGCAGGCTGGTTGGGTTTAATCCAAGCTGCTAGTCCTCAGGAAGGAAAGCAGAGGGAGCCGCTAGCTGAAATTCAATGCGTCGATCTGGGATGAGCCGTTTTCCGAATTCGGAATTGGAGGTGTCTAGCCAGGCGTGTAAATTTAATTTCGTTTATTTATATAAACTGATTTATCAAATGTCTAGACTGCCCGTGGTATATTCTCACGAGGCGTTTTCGTTCTGAGTTTTCCTTCTTTCTCTCTTTCTCATGCCTATTTTGTTCTTCCTGCTTTCCTCCTTTTATTTTTTTTCATTTGGCTTTTTTTCCTTTCGTTCTTTTTATGTTCTTATTTTATTTTTCCTTTCGGTATTCGGTCCTTTTCTTTTTATTTCTTCCTCTTTGCTGAAGACTGTAAAGCCGCATTTCACAGCCTCTCTCTGAATAATTACAGGCAGGAGCTCCCTGTGCATTGAGGAAGCTCTTGATTTTATTCATTTCACAAAGTGGAAAGGGTACCAACAGGTGATCGAAGGATTTTTTTTTTTACACTTCTCTCCCCCTCCCTCCCCCAGGAACCAAGGGCAGCATGAGGGTGACCGGAGATTCTTCCGAGCTCGAGTGGGCGATCCAAACCCTGGTGAAGAATTATGACAAATATTCCGGCAAAGGATGTTGTTGCCGTAGACGCCGTGGGATCAGCAAATCCGATTTCAGAAAAATGCTCAGCCACGAACTGAACCACATGTTGACGGTGAGCGGGGCGGGTCCTGAACTCAGGTCCCGTCCGAATTTGGGCTCCAACGGAGAGGGATCTGAGATGGGTATTTCAGGATTTTGTCATCCTAACCCACAGCATGAAAGTTATCGTTCCTCGGTCAATGTTTCTTATAACCTTGACAACTTTTAAGATGGGTGGACCTCAACTCCCAGAATTCCCCAGCCAGCTTTGCTCAGGCTGGGGAATTCTGGGAGTCGAAGTCCGCTCATCTTAAAAGTTGCTAAGCTTGAAAAACACACACATATATAAAAGGTTGTATGTATGTATGTATGTTCCAGCATAACTCTGCAACGCCTCAAGCAATTTCAACCAAACTTGGTACACAGGTGACTTACACTCTGGAAATAAATACTGGGGGGTGGGGGTGGGGTTAAGACACCCCTGGGGTATGTGGGGTTGTGTGTGTCTGGGTGTGTGTGTTCCAGCATCACTCTGGAACTCCTCTGCTGTTAAGGAGAGCGAGTGCGGTGTCCTAGAGTGGCAATTTTTTGTGATGTTAGTTCCTTCCCAGCTTCCTCTGGAAAGCCAGCTGTGATGTTCGCCCTCCAGTGGACCAATGGGGAAGCGCCTGATGTTCCCTTATCTTGGATGAAGGCACCCCCTGGTGGATTTGGGGCAAAATGCCAGGATCGTTGACAGGGTGGGAAAGAGGAGTGCATGGGAGGGGGAAGGAAGAGGGCAGGGATGATGGGCATGGGAGTAGGGGGAAGAAAGGACCCTCTCAATGGCTCCTTAGTGTTTGTGTGTATGTATGTTCCAGCATAACTCTGGAATGCCTCAAACAATTTCAACCAAACTTGGTACACAGATGACTTACTTTCTGGAAACAAATACTGTGGGGATAAGACACCCCTAGCACCCTACACGCACACACACACACTCATTACACACACACACACACCAGCCAACTTTGCTTATAGCTTTGATATGAGACTCCCTCCTGTTTCTGATCGGTCTACCTCAAAGGGCTGGTGGACTGAGCTCCAGGGAAGAAAATGCAAAACTGGACTCTCTCCCCATTTCTAGGGACTCCAACTCCCATCAGGGAGACGGTTATCCATTCAGGATGATGGGGATTGCAAGCCAGACAGAGAGAGAAGGGCTAAGCATCATCATCTTCTTTTAACAACCCCATAATCCCTTGTATCGGGGTGGAGTCCGGGCAACTGAATGGAGTTAGAAGAGTGTTTACTGGCCGGATGCCTTTCCTGTTGCCAATGCGGAGTTTTGTTCAGCAGATAATATTCTCATTGTGCCCAGAGAGAGAAATATCTGCCTCTACTTAGGGTCGAACTCACAGCCTCCTGATTGTGAGGCGAGAGCTCCACCTCTAGGCCACCGCACCACTCCCAGAGGGGCAAAGGATCCCACTCCAAAATTAAAGATAAGAGTTATACCCACCCTCCACATCGCGTCTCTGAAATGCAAGGTAATTAGTTTTCCTCCTCCGCCTGATCGGTTTTCCTCTGCTTCCTTCTTCCAGGACACCAAGAACAGGCAGGCGGCCGACAAACTGATCTGCGACCTGGATGAGAATCAAGACGGAGAGATCAACTTCGACGAATATTGGAACTTGATTGGGGGCATCGCCAGCCCCATCTCCTGCCTGATCCGACAGCAGGAAGAGAGCGAGAAATTCAAGAAATAAAGGCGGCCGCTGAATCAAAGGGAAATAATCTACTGTAATGACTCCCTTCCACCCCCGTTTTTAACTCCTCAAGTTCCCCGCATTTTGGACTGGCTAATCTTAAGAATACCCCATGTGGGGCAGGGGAAATTCGGGGCAGGGTGGGGAGGGGGGGGCGTTCTCAGAAATTAAGGGAGCTGTCAAACTGTGAATAACACTGCAATAAAAGTTGGAGCCTCAAAACTCAGAACCGCTTCTAATTTCTTTTGTAAAATCTTTCTCCTCAAACAAGCTTCCGGTCCTCGTTGAGGACAGGCGAGGCCAACTGTTGTCTCTCTGCAACAAAACACACGTTGTCCCCGACTTAACAACGTCCCCCATTTCTAGGTTAAGCAGAGGGTTTTTTTTTTTTAGTAAAACAGGTAAAATATTTACCTTGGGGCCCCCACCCACCCCAGACTCTTATTCGATTATTAAATCAGATTTGGATGCCCATCGATAAAAATGTCCTTTTCAGCAGGTTGAAACACAGCCCATAGGTCAAAATAAAATAGAAATCATCACGGCTTTAAATTAATTCTGGGTTAGGTGAATCAAGTCACGCTTTGGTTGATTAATTTGCTCTTTTAAAGAGATTTAAGGCCGGGCCTGTCTCGTGGGACGGGGGCATCGTGCCAACACCTGGCACAAACTGGGCACCGCTCTCTATGGAGAGGGGCGAGGGCAGAATATGAGGGCTGTTCAACCCGGTTCCAACAATCCAACTTGTGCTATTTTGTAGAGGAAACTGCTCTCAAAATCTGTCCTTCTGAACGCTAAAAGGATCTCGGCAAGGGGAATATTCATTGGAATCATGGAAGGGACCTCAGAGGTCTTCTAGTCCATCCCCCTGGTCAGGCAGGAGACCCTACGCAATTCCAGACAAATGGCTGCCCAGTCTCTTCTTCAAAACCTCCAGTGATGGAGCACCCACAACTTCTGGTGGCAAGCAGTTCCATTGACTCATTGTTCTCATACCCAGGAAATTTCACCTTAAGTCTAGTTAACTTTAGTAGAGTCGGGATTTCTCTGGAAATCAGTTATATCAAAAGCGTCATAAATGGCAGTCTTCCAAAAAAAAAAAATGGTCATAAATTCAAGGCTGGTTGCAAAACCAAATATAATCCATTGATTCATTGTTTTCTCCCATCAGGAGAATTTCTCCTTCGTTCCTTCTCTCCTTGGTGAGTTTCCATCCGTTGCTTCTCGTCCTGCCTTCTGGTGCTTTGGAGAACAAGTTGACCCCCCCCCTTTTTTTCTTTGGGGCAGCCCCTCAAATACTAGAAGATGCTCTCATGTCCCCTCTGGTCCTTCTTTGCATTAAACTAGCTCTTCTCTGCCCTCTTTCTAGAGTCCCAGCTAACTAAGTCTCAACTTTTTATTTTTATTTTTTATTTTATTTCAAACTTATATACTGCCCTTCTCCCTGAGGGCTCAGGGCGGTGTACAGCCAGAATTAAAAAACATAGAATACGAACATTAAAAAACAATTAAATATATATATATAAATTTGGCCCCATACTTTAAAAAGTGACAAACCAATTAAAAACATTTAAAAAAAATCTTTTTAAGCCAGCCCGGCTTGCTGGAAAAGAAAAGTTTTAAGGGTAAATAACTAAGATTAATTCTACTAGTTTTATTTTTATTAGAATGTGTGACACCCAGGTGCCATCCTGTTCAAGCATTGACATGTTTGTAAAAATATAATAAAATCTGTAAAAAAAAAAAAAACCAACCCCAAAAAAGAGCATTGATTCATTGCTTTCGTGACCGGGACATTTCTCAACAAAATGTACAGTGTACTTTACTATCAGTTGGTTTTTCTCTGGAAACCACTTCTGTGTGTTTTGGTGTCTGACTCTCCCTCCCTTTTTCTGGTGTGCCCAAAACGAAATGAAAGAAAGAAAAAAAAAAAAAGGAAAGAATAAGTCGCTTGAGTCCGATATAAATGGCCATTCCGGAATGAATAGAGAATTTAAAAAAGGGGACCTCAAGAGGTCTTCTAGTCCAACCCCCTGCTCGAGCAGGAGACTCCCGTACAAGCTCGACTTTAACAACCCGTCCATTTACTGACCGTTTGAAGTTAACAACGGCACTGAAAGAAGGGACCGTTTTTCACACTCGCAGACCCACGCAGCAATCCCAAAATTCAGATGCTTGGCAACTGACTCGTGTTAATGACGGTCGCAATTGGGGGGGGGGGGTTTCCCCCAAAATCAAGGGGGAAGCCGGGCTGGCCTAATATGAATTTTAAAATGGGTGTATGTCAGTTTTTAAATTTGTGGGCCAAATTGTTATGTATTTGTTTTTAAATTGTTTTTAAATTTTGTGACTCTATATGTGTTTTAATATGGCTGTACACCGCCCTGAGTCCTTTGGGAGAAGGGCGGTATAGAAGTTCAATAAACCTATAAACCATAAACCGTTTGAACGGCGGTCTTATTAACAAAAGAACTGGAGTGATTCGTTTAACAACGGTGGAAAGGAAGGTCGTAAAACAGGGCAAAGCTCACTGGGCAGCTGTCTCGCTTAGCAACGGAGGTTTGGGGCTCAGCTGTGGTTGTAAGTTGAGGATTACCCTTCCCTACCAAGAATAATAATAAGAGCCATAGTGGTGCAGCGGACTAAAGTGCTGTTAAGTAGCACCAGCTGCCTGTAATTACTGCAAGTTCGAATCCCACCAGGCTCAAGGTTGACTCAGCCTTCCATCCTTCCGAGGGAGGTAAAATGAGGACCCGGATTGTGGGGGCAATAAGCTGACTTTGTATAAAAAAAGAACACCGCTTTGGGGGGTGGGGGTACAAAAGCCCTACTAAGCAGGTATATACAAAAAGTATGAAGGCTATTGCTTAACGCATTGTAAGCCGCCCTGAGTCTCCGGAGAAGGGCGGCATATAAATCGAACTAATAAAATAAAATAAATAAATAAATAATTGCTTCTCATCCTGCCTTCTGATGCAAGAAAGAAAGAAAGAAAGAAAGAAAGAGGTGGAAGGGAAGGAGGGAAGGGAAAGAAAGAAAGAGGTGGAAAGGAGGGGGGGGAAAGAAAGAAGGAAAGAAAGAAAGAGGTGGAAGGGAGGGAGGGGAAGGAAAGAAAGAAAGAAAGAAAG
>WNWU01019224.1:0-10727 GCA_012654045.1 Ptyas mucosa | reverse complement strand
TTTTCTCTCTTCTCCTTTGTGTTTCCATCCCTTTCTCTCTTCTCCTTGCTGTTCCCATCCCCTTCTCTCTTCTTTGTTGCTTCCATCCTTTTCTCTATTCTCTGTGATTTCCATCCCTTTCTCTCCAAATGAGAAGGTTTCCCGTTACTCACCGGCTGGTAATTGATAGCAGGGCTCATGTTCGGCGTGCTGCTGCGGATCAGGCCTGGTTTGGAAGGGATGCGCTGTCCTTGAAGCTGGGTGGGGTTGGGGGCAATGACGCGCTGGGATATAAGCATGTGGGGAAGTGCGGTGTTGGTGGCCGATCGGATGACACTGTGACCCTGTCCCAAGAAAGAGCAGAGTGGTTATCGCTGGGATGGTTTTCCGACCTCCCGCTCCAAGTCAGCGATGCCAGGAGCTGCCAATCCCAAGCCTGCCCAGGCTGGTCCCTGCTTAGTCATCCATCTGGCTTCCTTGTCTGAAATTGTATAGGATCTCCTGCTTGAGCAGGGGGTTGGACTAGAAGACCTCCAAGATCCCTTCCAGCTCTATTCTCAATCTGAATCTTGCCTAAAGCGGGATTAAAATTCAGTCTCCTGCTTCCTAGCCTGATGCCCTCACCACTAGACCAAACTGCCACTCCTAGAATTTCCTAAAATGTGCAGGAGCTGGAACTCAACTTTGACTTAGGACACCGACCAGAATACTACAGGTAGTCCTCGACGTACGACCACAATTGAGCCCAACGTTTCTGTGGCTAAGCGAGACAGTTGCGAAATGAGTTCTGCCCCCCCGTTTTATGACCTTCCTTGCCACAGAATCATTGCAGTTGTTAAATTAGCAACGTGGTTATTGCAATGAAACTGGCTTCCCCGTTTGCTTGTTGCAACGGTTGTTAAGTGCGAAAAATGGCCGTAAGTCATTTTTTCCCCCCGTGCTGTTCTAACTCCGAACGGTCGCTAAACGAACTAGCGTAAGCCAAGGACGGCCTGTAGTTATTCCCTTAATTCATACTTCTGTTTTTTTTGCATGCACAGCCATTTCTGATCCGCACTGCCTGCGTGACCTTCCACAGGTGAGGTCCAACATAGAGTTACGCAGCTCCAGCAACTCAATCAAACAAGGATGATCCCAGGGAGTTGCTCTGCGCTGATTCGGACTGATTTCACAGGGGTGGAAGATTAAGGGAAGGCGTGTAAAATGCATGCAATCGGACACCATCGGTGACCGAACTCCCGAAACTCGGAAGGGATCAACGAAAAATAAAAATATCCTTTTTGCCCTGGTTAAGATAACCCAAACGGTGGTTTCCATCGCTTGTTTCACACCGGGGCGAAAACGAGCCACACGACACACTCTCGACAATCGGGGATAAAGGAAGCCGGCGGATTCACGTCTTGGGAGGAGTGGGGGTGCGTGTGTGTGTGTCGGTCTCTTACCTGTAATGTTCTGAGGTTTTGGGGCTCAACCCCTTGAACTCCAGGGCGGGAGGGAAGTTTGGACAGAGCCTGCTGTCCGACGTGGGCAGGAGATGGCTGGACTATAGACGCTGCGTTCTGGACAACCGGAGTCTGGCCGAGGGCGGAAAGAAAAGAAGACGATGAGGAAAAAAAAAAAATGAGAAAGTCTATGGATTAAAAAGAAAGGGGAATGTTTCTTGGAAAAATCTTCAAGAAAATCGAAATTTTTCTTGATCGGCTCGTGGGGGACGGGGACGAAACGGGTGACCCTACCCACCTGGCCGGGGAGCCTGGCAAGAGGGGGGAAAGTAGAGTTAGGTGTTTTTCGGCTAAACCGGGACTCTCCAAACTTTTAAGACTGGTGGAATTCAACTCCCAGAATGGGGAAATTACTGGGAGTTGAAGTCCACCGGGCTTCTCCGCGTCCTCTTCCGGAGGCGTTGACGGGAGGGGAGGGCTGGCCGCCTCACCTTCTGTACCACGTTCTCCTTCTGCAGCTGGCTTTGCCGTAGTTTCTTCAACAGCACCAGCCTGGCTTCCTCTAACCGCAACTCGTCCCGCAGCTGTTTGATGAGCTGCTGCCTCTCCTCGACCCCTTTCCCCTGCGGAAAGGAGACCAAGAGGTGAGGATGGAGGGCAATCTTCCTGCAGGGCTCGCGGCCCTCGGCGGAGAGGGATCGCCGGGCAGGGCACCCAGCCTCCCCTTTTAAGATGCTGATGTGGCCTGGGAACCCGAGCCGAGCCAGGGAAGCGTCTTCGGCAAGCCGTAACCCTCCGGGTGCTCTTGCGAAATCCCGCTCGTTGTGTTTTTCGGTCCCTTGCTGTACCTTGAACATTTCCAAATTGGCTGCCTTCAGGCGCTCTTCCATGCGGGAGCTGGAGCGAGGGCTGGAGGCTTCGTTGTCGGAGAGGACGATGACGTCCGGAGAAGGGGTGAGCCGCCCCCTGTCTTGATCGCTGCTGCTTTCAGAAAGGGGGAAGGGGGAAGAAAAGCCAGATTGAGTGAGGGGCTGGGTTTTCTTTGCGGGGACGACGATGACGACTGGGGGACAAGGAGCTACCTGAAGGAAGTTGTCTGTTACACAGCTGGACGCACTTAAGGAGAAAGGTTATCGGAGCAGGTAAAGGGGTGTATTGTGTGACATCGAGTGACCACATGGATTTGCAGATGTTTCATGACCCAACTAAGTAACAGCATCAGTGCTAGAAGTGAGAGGTGTTTGCAGAAGAGGAGGAGGTGGAGGAGGAGAACTTTGGGCTCCTTGGTGCTCTCTGAGTTTGGTGGTTTCCTTGCAGATGTTTCATGACCCAACCGTGCTAGAAAGGAGGTGGAGTTTTCAGAGAGGAGGGGGAGGAGGAGGAGAACTGCTCTCTAAGCTGGGTGGTTTCCCTGCAGACGTTTCATGACCCAACTAGGTAGCATCATCAGTGCTATACATTTTCCAAGGTGTGACCGCATTCAAACCCCTCCACCTCCCACCCACCCACCCTAGGGTAGCGTTTTCACCCACCACCGGTGGGCGTTGTACGGCCGTACGTTGGAACGAGCAGAAAACTGCCTTTCAGAGTAAATAAAATCAAGTCTTGGAAAAGTCTCCCAGCCTCTCGCCAGTTGTTGGCTTTTTATAGCGTTTCCCGAGCTCCTGTTTTCTGCCTCATCTCTGCTGGGATCCTGGCTGGGATCCTCAATTACATAAAGCCCGCATGAACAAACAGTCTGAGCTCTGCACGCCCACCCACCCGACTACGAGTCACCGAAGGGTTTTCTCCCCCCCCCCCTCTTTCTGGAGTTTATTTTGCAAAATCATCCCCAGAGCTGGGACTTTTAAGCGGTGGAGCCCTTGGTCTGCTCTAGCCAAGTCCTGGAACTCAGTCTGGGTCCTTCCAAGTTCAAGTACCAAAAACAAAAAGAAGAGGTTGAGACTTTGGAAAAAGTGCAGAGAAGAGCAACTAAGATGATTAAAATATATGACGAATGGCTGCAGGATTTGGGTTTGGCCTGGCCTAATTCTTCCCTTTTTCCTTTCTTTTGTAAAAATAATTTAAAAATTTTTAAATTGTAAATATTTTAATATTTGGGGTTTTAATATTTTATAATTGGGATTTTAAATAATTATTTAATTGGTTTTATTTGGCTTTTAAATTTTGTATGTATGTTTTTTACTTTTCGCTGTTCACCGCCCTGAGTCCCCTTGGGGAGAAGGGCGGTATATAAATCGAAAGAAAGGAAGGAAGGAAGGAAGGAAGGAAGGAAGGAAGGAAGGAAGGAAGGAAGAAAGAAAGAAAGAAAGAAAGAAAGAAAGAAAGAAAGAAAGAAAGAAAGAAAGAAAGAAAAGAAAAGAATTAGGGGGAGGGACGTGAGAGCGGTATTCCATGCATTTGAGGGGCTGCCACAAGGAAGAGGGGGTCAAATTATACTTCAAAGCACCGGAAGGCAGGACAAGAAGCAACGGTTGGAAACTAATCAAGGAGAGAAGCAACCTGGAATGAAGGAGAAACTTCCTAGCGGTGAGGACAATTAGCCAGCGGAACGGCTTGCCACCAGAAGTTGTGGGCGCTCCATTACTGGAGGTTTTTAAGAAGAGGCTAGACAGTCCCGTTTCAAATGGTTCTCCTGCTTGAGCAGGGGGTTGGACTAGAAGACCTCCAAGGTCCCCTCCATCTCTGTTATTATTCTTTTATTCTGCCCGAGCAGCAGGCTGGACTGGAAAACCTCCAAAGTCCCTCCCAACCCTGTTCGGTTCTGATGCGACCGTAGACAAGGATAAGATGAAAATAAGTTCTTGCGAAGGGGACTGGTGGATAAGGGGAGAATCCTCGGCCAAATGCCCACAAGAGAGTCAGAATGCCGGAGGGTACCTGAACTCCATGGTCATTTCGGCCAGGTGCGCTCCTCCAGAGGAAGCGTCCGCAGAGAGTAAGCCAAATTGAGACCTGGAAGGAAATCAACGGACAACAAAGGCGGACAGCTCCTTCCTGTCGCTTGGAGACGGAGGATGCAACCCGGTGGTTGCATTATGACATCACACAGAGGGGAGGGTCACAGGCCACCCAGGCAAGGGGGTTTTGTGGGGCAAAGGGACCCCCCCCCCGATCCACAAAGACTGGAGCCGAGAGGGCTGGAAGGGGCCCTCTTCTCACAACTCCCTCCGACTTAGAGGATTCTATTCCCTAGAGGGAAGAGGGGGATGAGTCGGTCATCGGGGGTGGTCAGTAAACGGCCCGGCCTATCTCAAGAAGAGTTGGGAGGAAGGAGGTGGCGATACTGAACTCCGCAGAGCTTCCCCTGAAGGAATTCTAGCTGCCCGGGATGCTTGGTTGAACCCAAAGATCTTAGCTTCTTCTCCATAACCAGGATCTACTGTCCTTCATGGTATGTGAGAAAGACCTTGAGACACAGGGCAAAGCTGGCTAGGAATGCTCAGATAAGGGACGGCAGAGCCCAGAGCTGTATTAAGGGGTGGAGAAAAGAAGACTCAGAAGGGACCCTCCCAAGCTTCTGAAGCTGTAAAGGAGAGGGTGGGAGAATGGTACCACCAAGACTTGCAAGGTTCTGTTGATGTAGCCTTACGATGAAGTAGAATTAGATCATTTCCTGTCTGGCCTACCCAGAAGGAAGGGTGGCGCAGGTGGCTCAGAGGTGAAGACACTGGGCTTGGCTGGAAAGTTGGCAGCCCAAGGTTCGAGACCCGAGCGCCGTGTGATGGGGTGAGCTCACGTCCTCACCCCAGCTCCTGCCAACCTAGCCTTTCGAAAGCATGAAGAGGCGAGTAGATAAATAGGTACCCACTTCGGCGGGAAGCGAACAGCGTTGCGTGAAGTCGGGCTTGGCCACACGACCGCGGAAGTCTCTTTGGACGGCGCTGGCTCGATGGCGTTTAAACCGCCTCCCCCAGAGTCGGCAACGACTACTGGAGTGGTGGCTCAGTGGCTAAGACGCTGACACTGTCGATCACAAGGTTAGCAGTTCAGCAGTTCGAATCCCTAGTGCCGCATAATGGGGTGAGCTCCCGTGACTTGCCCCAGCTTCTGCCAACCTAGCAGTTCAAAAGCTGGTAAAAAATGCAGGTAGAAAAATAGGGACCACCTTTGGTGGGAAGGGAACAGCGTTCCGTGCGCCTTTGGCGTTGAGTCATGCCGGCCACATGACCACGGAGACGTCTTCGGACAGCGCTGGCTCTTCGGCTTTGAAACAGAGTCGGAAATGACTAGCACGTATGCGCGAGGGGAAACTTTACCTTTTACTACCTGGGAAGGCTGAGAATGAAAGGTGGAAAAATCTACACAGTCCCCCCTTCATGAACTCCAACTCGATTCCTAGTTTTGGTCAACGCTCAACCCCTTCCCCTCAACTCTGCCCCCTCCTCACCCAAAAGGACCCTATCTGCCGATTTGATAAAGAGCTTATAGGTTTCACGGACGCGTGGCTGAGCCGAAAGCACCTTCTGTTCAAGGTCAAGGAAAGAGAGAGGATGACCAACCAGCAGAGGCGGTGGGGCAGATGGCGAGCAGACGAGCCTGGATCGTCACCAGCAACCAAGCAAGATCCGAGGTGGTTCTGCCTTGGAGACACTCCTTGCCCGCCTACGGCTGACAACTTGTCCCTTTGCCACCCAAACGCACGAGTGAGTCAGGAATTCGCAGCTGACGACCGGGACCCTGCTAAACCTTGGTCTGATGGACGCCTCTGCCACCCCCTGCATCGTGGGCTCGTAGCAGGGGTTCTCTAGACCCCCCCCCCCCCCCGAGGCTGAAAGTAGTACGTGTTATGGACCCCTGACCCTTTTCTCCTCCTCCTCCTCCTCCTCCTCCTCCTCCTCCTCTCTTTTGGGACCAGCGTTCGGGAGAAGATTAGAAGCTGGAAGAGTTGGAATCCTTCCAAAATAACGACGATAATATCGAGTTCGGGAACAGATGCTTTCAGAAGCAAGTTATCTAAGGGAGAACTAAGGCGTGATATCGTGGCATAAAATAATCTCTGTAAACTACAGATAATTTTGTCATTTTTACAGGGCAAAATGTTCGCGGGATTTTCTGGAAGGAGGCAAAATTTGCAGGAAACGTGGATCAGGAAGGACAATTTTGTTTCCTTCCCCCCCGTTTTAATGAGGGGGGAGGCACTTCGGCTCTTCTCCGCTTCCACTCGCCTCGCTTATTAAAGCCAATTTAATTAATTTTAACACATTAACATAATTCTATTAAAGGAGGTCAGGAAAGGGCTTCGTCTGAGGCGTTTTCACGTGTTCCATCATTTCGTGGGAGACAGTCATGATTAAGAAGTGTGGGAATAAGGGACTTTTTAGGATGCCACAATGCTTTCGAACCATAAACTGGCGGTTTAAGAGAATTAAAACTATAGGCAACTCGTAAGGCTTCTATTCCCCAGTTTTACTTCCCCGTGTAATACTGCTAAGATCTAATAAATGAGAATTTCCACCCCCTCTTCAAATCAGTGTTTCCCCACCTTAACAACTTGAAGATATGTGGAATTCTGGGAGTTGAAGTCCACATATCTTCGAGTCGCTAAAGTTGAGAAACATTACTCAGACTTCAAGTTTTGCACTGGCCAAGATGGCATTGTGTGTTGACTTATCCTGAATCCTGAGGCATTCTGGGAGATGAGTCCTTCTTAAACTGGACTCCCAAATCAGCAACTGATTCTGGTTTCCAATCTCACAATTCTGAAGACCGCTTTGGCCTATCAGGTAATACCTATCAAAATAAAAATGAAGGAGAACGCCATGGTGGCCCCAACCGATCTTCTCATGAACTTGGGACACTCAACGTCCACCATCAAAAGTCTTCCAATTGACCTAAATTAATGTGCACCGCACCTCCAGGCCAGCCGTGGGGAGAAAGAGGTTCCCTACCTTCTTCTCGCACTCATGTCCACTGGTTCGTCGTTGATGTTCTCCTTGCCGGATCTCCCGGAAGACCGTCCATCGGCGTGGGGTCTCAGGTTTCCGTTCAGCTTTTCCTCGTAGACTTTCAGTCCATCCTGCTTGACGGGCAGCTCATGGGGCACCTCGATGCCCGCCAGGTCTTTCCTTTTGAGCAATGCCAACATCTTGAGGCGCTCCATGGCCTCATGGCCCTCCATCTTCAGCCTCTTCGCCAAGACATCGTCCCGCTCTTCGGCTTGGTCCAGGGTCCGCTTCAAGCGGTTGAGACGCAGAGTATCCTCGCTCATGCGGTCCATCCTGCCAGGGGGGAAAGGAGAAGGCAAAGAATGAGAAACCACCATAATGAAGTGACTGAGTCGGGCAATCGAACATCTCAAGAAGAAGAGCCCGCTAAGAAAACACCAATTCTGCTGTTTCAGTAGCAAGACTTGGAAAACAGGTCCAAGCTTGGAGAGCTTCATGGAGAGATGTTGCTGAGACCCAGCCAGAGTGAAGCTATAGCTTGGTTTGCCTCCTCTACGGGCTGTGAGAAAAAGCAGGATTTCAAATATCCCCTCTTCTAATGAAGGAAGTCGGATCAGCCCCCCAAGCCAGCTTTCTGATATGGTCCTGGAGGTGAATCTCCCCCCCCCCCCCCCCCAATCTGGGAAAGGCTCTGGGTGAGAAAACCTTTTGGAATTAGGCAAGTTAAGACATGCTCAGGAGGAGATGTGCAAAATTATATGTGTGCCTTTACTTACTTTCTTTCTTTTCTTTCTTTTCTTTCTCCCCCTTCTTTCTCTTTTCTTTCTTTCTCCCCTTTCTTATTTCTTTCTTTCTCTCTCTCTCCCCCATTCCTTTTTCCTTTCTTTCTTTCTCTCTCTCTCTCCCTTCTTTCATTTCTTCCTCTCCCCCTTCCTTCCTTCTTTCCTTTCTCTTTCTTTTTCTTTCTTCTTTCTCTCTCCTTCCTTTTTTCCTTTTTCCTTTCTTTCTTTCTCTTTCCCTTCCTTCCTTCTTTCCTTTCTTCTTTCTTTCTCTCTCCCCCTTCCTTCCTTTTTCCTTCCTTTCTCTCTCCTTCCTTCTTTTCTTTCTTCTTTCTCTCTCCCCTTTCCTTCCTTCTTTCTTTCCTTCCCTTCTTCCCTTCAGAAATAATGGGTGCTCCATTACTGGAGGTTTGTAAGAAGAAACTAGACAACCACTTATCTGAAATGGTATAGGTTCTCTTGCTTGAGTAAGTAGGCTGGACTAGAATACCTCCAATGTTCTGTTCTGTTCTGTTCTGTTCTGTTCTGTTCTGTTCTTTCATTACTCTACTCTACTCTACTCTACTCTACTCTACTCTACTCTACTCTACTCTCATTCTCATTCTCATTCTCATTCTCATTCTCATTCTTCCTTCCCCATTCAGTCCTAGTTAATTTCAATGTAGATATTATTTTTACAACCATTTTTTTTAAAAAAAGGCATCTTAAAATAAATTGCAACTTCTAAAAAGTGAGCCTTCCGTTTTCATTTCCTGACTTTTTTAAGGAAAACACACGGGACTAGAAAACAGCCGGATCACCCAAATTCTCCCAAATCTGCAGGTTGAAAGTCACGAGGTAAGAATTTGCCAACGTCATTGATTCAATCAAGCTAAGTTAAACAAACTTGAAGCAGATCTGGTTATTTGCTGGACATCAAAATCTAACCCTCAAACCAACTGGGAGCATATCTTGATTAATTTAAGAGTTTTCTTTAAAACCCACTACCCAAAATATATTTAGATGAGAGCACCAAAAATTTAGCCTCTCAATCTGCAAATGAGATCCATCTTAAACTCCAGGAAAGGAAGCCGGGGAAACCATGGTCAAGAATTTAATTAACCATGATCAGAATTTAAGTAAGAATCAAGTTGATAATGTCTCATTCTGGTTTATTCTTCTGGAGTTAAAAAGTACATCCTAGCTGGGGACAATAGGAGCCACAAAACAACTGATGCAGTAGTCCTCAACTTATGGTTATTCACTCAGTGACTGTTCCAAGCTTACGACGGAGCCAGAAAAGTCCAGTTTTCACACTTAGGACTGGATCCCCGCACTTACGACCAATTATACCATTCCCCGACTAGATGGGGAATTTCTGGGAGTTGAAGTCCATCAGTCTTAAAAGTTGCCAAGGTTGGACACCCCTGATTTACAAAAGGGGGGGGGGTTTAACAATACAGGTAGTCCTCGATTTACGACAGTTTCATTTAGCGACCATTCAAAGTGACAACAGCACGGGGAAAAAAGGGACTTGGAGAAGTTTTTAGTTATGACCTCTGCAGCCTCTCCATGACCGTGTGATCAAAATCCAACCGCTTGGCCACCGGTTCATACTTATGACAGTCGCTGTGTCCCAAGATCACGTGATTCCCCCTTTTGCGACCTTCCGACCAGCCAAGTCAAGTGGGGAAGGGAGATTCGCTTAACGACCGGATGATACCTTATCGATTGCAATGATTCACTTAACAAATGTGGTTAAGGCCGGTTGTAAAATTGGGCAAAACTCAACTCAATGTCTCACTTAGCAACAGAAAGGTTGGGTTCCGCTGTCGTCGTAAGTCGAGGACTATCTACATTCCCGAAAAAACACCAATAGCCTTCCCTCCCCCTTCCTTTTTGCGTGAACTCAATTTTGAAAAGAAACTGGATTGTGTTTTTCTAAGAACGGGGCAAAGGAGTGAGAATTGGCCCGTGATTGGGGGGGGGGAGGGAAATCCTCAGGGATCCATTTAGATCCCTCTCCGTCTATCCCAGGAATCACCCCGCTGTAGCTTTGCGGGCCATTTCTCCAGCGACCACCACAAAAACGCAGGCGACAAAAGCCAACAGGGAATTATTTTTTTTTCTTTTCGCCGAGAAAAGCGTGCGGTCTAAAGCGATTTAAATCTGCTTTTCCGGGAGCCACACCGTGTTTTGAATCCAAGGATAAAAAACAGCCTCTTTGGCTGGCTTTTTTTTTTTTAAAAAAAAAAAATCCCCCCCCCCGGTGGGGAAGGAGCAACCGGCTTTTTTTTGGGGGGGGGGGGCGGGGGGGGGGGGGCAAAGCGGCAGGCTTGGTTGGGGATCAGAGCTGAAGAAGCTCCTTGGAGGAGAAGCGAAACGTCTTCAAAGAGGAAAAAAAAAGCACTTTTGGGACAACCAGGATTTGAATGATGGAGAATCTCCAGAGACGTTTAATTATCGGATGGTTTTCCTCCCCATCACCCTCCTTTTCAGCTCGCCCTACAGACCCTCCCTCCCTTTGGGGGTTTTGGGGAGGGGCTGCCTCTTTTTCTCTCTCTGATTCCCCTCCTCTCTCTCTAGCCCCCTGCCAGCCTGCATCTCTCTCTCTCTCTCTCTCCCTTTCTCTTCTTTCTCTCTCTTTCTTTCTCTTCTTT
>WNWU01019223.1:0-10761 GCA_012654045.1 Ptyas mucosa | reverse complement strand
TTTTCTCTCTTCTCCTTTGTGTTTCCATCCCTTTCTCTCTTCTCCTTGCTGTTCCCATCCCCTTCTCTCTTCTTTGTTGCTTCCATCCTTTTCTCTATTCTCTGTGATTTCCATCCCTTTCTCTCCAAATGAGAAGGTTTCCCGTTACTCACCGGCTGGTAATTGATAGCAGGGCTCATGTTCGGCGTGCTGCTGCGGATCAGGCCTGGTTTGGAAGGGATGCGCTGTCCTTGAAGCTGGGTGGGGTTGGGGGCAATGACGCGCTGGGATATAAGCATGTGGGGAAGTGCGGTGTTGGTGGCCGATCGGATGACACTGTGACCCTGTCCCAAGAAAGAGCAGAGTGGTTATCGCTGGGATGGTTTTCCGACCTCCCGCTCCAAGTCAGCGATGCCAGGAGCTGCCAATCCCAAGCCTGCCCAGGCTGGTCCCTGCTTAGTCATCCATCTGGCTTCCTTGTCTGAAATTGTATAGGATCTCCTGCTTGAGCAGGGGGTTGGACTAGAAGACCTCCAAGATCCCTTCCAGCTCTATTCTCAATCTGAATCTTGCCTAAAGCGGGATTAAAATTCAGTCTCCTGCTTCCTAGCCTGATGCCCTCACCACTAGACCAAACTGCCACTCCTAGAATTTCCTAAAATGTGCAGGAGCTGGAACTCAACTTTGACTTAGGACACCGACCAGAATACTACAGGTAGTCCTCGACGTACGACCACAATTGAGCCCAACGTTTCTGTGGCTAAGCGAGACAGTTGCGAAATGAGTTCTGCCCCCCCGTTTTATGACCTTCCTTGCCACAGAATCATTGCAGTTGTTAAATTAGCAACGTGGTTATTGCAATGAAACTGGCTTCCCCGTTTGCTTGTTGCAACGGTTGTTAAGTGCGAAAAATGGCCGTAAGTCATTTTTTCCCCCCGTGCTGTTCTAACTCCGAACGGTCGCTAAACGAACTAGCGTAAGCCAAGGACGGCCTGTAGTTATTCCCTTAATTCATACTTCTGTTTTTTTTGCATGCACAGCCATTTCTGATCCGCACTGCCTGCGTGACCTTCCACAGGTGAGGTCCAACATAGAGTTACGCAGCTCCAGCAACTCAATCAAACAAGGATGATCCCAGGGAGTTGCTCTGCGCTGATTCGGACTGATTTCACAGGGGTGGAAGATTAAGGGAAGGCGTGTAAAATGCATGCAATCGGACACCATCGGTGACCGAACTCCCGAAACTCGGAAGGGATCAACGAAAAATAAAAATATCCTTTTTGCCCTGGTTAAGATAACCCAAACGGTGGTTTCCATCGCTTGTTTCACACCGGGGCGAAAACGAGCCACACGACACACTCTCGACAATCGGGGATAAAGGAAGCCGGCGGATTCACGTCTTGGGAGGAGTGGGGGTGCGTGTGTGTGTGTCGGTCTCTTACCTGTAATGTTCTGAGGTTTTGGGGCTCAACCCCTTGAACTCCAGGGCGGGAGGGAAGTTTGGACAGAGCCTGCTGTCCGACGTGGGCAGGAGATGGCTGGACTATAGACGCTGCGTTCTGGACAACCGGAGTCTGGCCGAGGGCGGAAAGAAAAGAAGACGATGAGGAAAAAAAAAAAATGAGAAAGTCTATGGATTAAAAAGAAAGGGGAATGTTTCTTGGAAAAATCTTCAAGAAAATCGAAATTTTTCTTGATCGGCTCGTGGGGGACGGGGACGAAACGGGTGACCCTACCCACCTGGCCGGGGAGCCTGGCAAGAGGGGGGAAAGTAGAGTTAGGTGTTTTTCGGCTAAACCGGGACTCTCCAAACTTTTAAGACTGGTGGAATTCAACTCCCAGAATGGGGAAATTACTGGGAGTTGAAGTCCACCGGGCTTCTCCGCGTCCTCTTCCGGAGGCGTTGACGGGAGGGGAGGGCTGGCCGCCTCACCTTCTGTACCACGTTCTCCTTCTGCAGCTGGCTTTGCCGTAGTTTCTTCAACAGCACCAGCCTGGCTTCCTCTAACCGCAACTCGTCCCGCAGCTGTTTGATGAGCTGCTGCCTCTCCTCGACCCCTTTCCCCTGCGGAAAGGAGACCAAGAGGTGAGGATGGAGGGCAATCTTCCTGCAGGGCTCGCGGCCCTCGGCGGAGAGGGATCGCCGGGCAGGGCACCCAGCCTCCCCTTTTAAGATGCTGATGTGGCCTGGGAACCCGAGCCGAGCCAGGGAAGCGTCTTGGGCAAGCCGCGACCCTCCGTGCGCTCTTGCGAAATCCCGCTCGTTGTGTTTTTCGGTCCCTTGCTGTACCTTGAACATTTCCAAATTGGCTGCCTTCAGGCGCTCTTCCATGCGGGAGCTGGAGCGAGGGCTGGAGGCTTCGTTGTCGGAGAGGACGATGACGTCCGGAGAAGGGGTGAGCCGCCCCCTGTCTTGATCGCTGCTGCTTTCAGAAAGGGGGAAGGGGGAAGAAAAGCCAGATTGAGTGAGGGGCTGGGTTTTCTTTGCGGGGACGACGATGACGACTGGGGGACAAGGAGCTACCTGAAGGAAGTTGTCTGTTACACAGCTGGACGCACTTAAGGAGAAAGGTTATCGGAGCAGGTAAAGGGGTGTATTGTGTGACATCAAGTGACCACATGGATTTGCAGATGTTTCATGACCCAACTAAGTAACAGCATCAGTGCTAGAAGTGAGAGGTGTTTGGAGAAGAGGAGGAGGAGGAGGAGAACTTTGGGCTCCTTGGCGCTCTCTGAGTTTGGTGGTTTCCTTACAGATGTTTCATGACCCAACCGTGCTAGAAAGGAGGTGGAGTTTTCAGAGAGGAGGGGGAGGAGGAGGAGAACTGCTCTCTAAGCTGGGTGGTTTCCCTGCAGACGTTTCATGACCCAACTAGGTAGCATCATCAGTGCTATACATTTTCCAAGGTGTGACCGCATTCAAACCCCTCCACCTCCCACCCACCCACCCTAGGGTAGCGTTTTCACCCACCACCGGTGGGCGTTGTACGGCCGTACGTTGGAACGAGCAGAAAACTGCCTTTCAGAGTAAATAAAATCAAGTCTTGGAAAAGTCTCCCAGCCTCTCGCCAGTTGTTGGCTTTTTATAGCGTTTCCCGAGCTCCTGTTTTCTGCCTCATCTCTGCTGGGATCCTGGCTGGGATCCTCAATTACATAAAGCCCGCATGAACAAACAGTCTGAGCTCTGCACGCCCACCCACCCGACTACGAGTCACCGAAGGGTTTTCTCCCCCCCCCCCTCTTTCTGGAGTTTATTTTGCAAAATCATCCCCAGAGCTGGGACTTTTAAGCGGTGGAGCCCTTGGTCTGCTCTAGCCAAGTCCTGGAACTCAGTCTGGGTCCTTCCAAGTTCAAGTACCAAAAACAAAAAGAAGAGGTTGAGACTTTGGAAAAAGTGCAGAGAAGAGCAACTAAGATGATTAAAATATATGACGAATGGCTGCAGGATTTGGGTTTGGCCTGGCCTAATTCTTCCCTTTTTCCTTTCTTTTGTAAAAATAATTTAAAAATTTTTAAATTGTAAATATTTTAATATTTGGGGTTTTAATATTTTATAATTGGGATTTTAAATAATTATTTAATTGGTTTTATTTGGCTTTTAAATTTTGTATGTATGTTTTTTACTTTTCGCTGTTCACCGCCCTGAGTCCCCTTGGGGAGAAGGGCGGTATATAAATCGAAAGAAAGGAAGGAAGGAAGGAAGGAAGGAAGGAAGGAAGGAAGGAAGGAAGGAAGAAAGAAAGAAAGAAAGAAAGAAAGAAAGAAAGAAAGAAAGAAAGAAAGAAAGAAAGAAAAGAAAAGAATTAGGGGGAGGGACGTGAGAGCGGTATTCCATGCATTTGAGGGGCTGCCACAAGGAAGAGGGGGTCAAATTATACTTCAAAGCACCGGAAGGCAGGACAAGAAGCAACGGTTGGAAACTAATCAAGGAGAGAAGCAACCTGGAATGAAGGAGAAACTTCCTAGCGGTGAGGACAATTAGCCAGCGGAACGGCTTGCCACCAGAAGTTGTGGGCGCTCCATTACTGGAGGTTTTTAAGAAGAGGCTAGACAGTCCCGTTTCAAATGGTTCTCCTGCTTGAGCAGGGGGTTGGACTAGAAGACCTCCAAGGTCCCCTCCATCTCTGTTATTATTCTTTTATTCTGCCCGAGCAGCAGGCTGGACTGGAAAACCTCCAAAGTCCCTCCCAACCCTGTTCGGTTCTGATGCGACCGTAGACAAGGATAAGATGAAAATAAGTTCTTGCGAAGGGGACTGGTGGATAAGGGGAGAATCCTCGGCCAAATGCCCACAAGAGAGTCAGAATGCCGGAGGGTACCTGAACTCCATGGTCATTTCGGCCAGGTGCGCTCCTCCAGAGGAAGCGTCCGCAGAGAGTAAGCCAAATTGAGACCTGGAAGGAAATCAACGGACAACAAAGGCGGACAGCTCCTTCCTGTCGCTTGGAGACGGAGGATGCAACCCGGTGGTCGCATTATGACATCACACAGAGGGGAGGGTCACAGGCCACCCAGGCAAGGGGGTTTTGTGGGGCAAAGGGACCCCCCCCCCGATCCACAAAGACTGGAGCCGAGAGGGCTGGAAGGGGCCCTCTTCTCACAACTCCCTCCGACTTAGAGGATTCTATTCCCTAGAGGGAAGAGGGGGATGAGTCGGTCATCGGGGGTGGTCAGTAAACGGCCCAGCCTATCTCAAGAAGAGTTGGGAGGAAGGAGGTGGCGATACTGAACTCCGCAGACCTTCCCCTGAAGGAATTCTAGCTGCCTGGGATGCTTGGTTGAACCCAAAGATCTTAGCTTCTTCTCCATAACCAGGATCTACTGTCCTTCATGGTATGTGAGAAAGACCTTGAGACACAGGGCAAAGCTGGCTAGGAATGCTCAGATAAGGGACGGCAGAGCCCAGAGCTGTATTAAGGGGTGGAGAAAAGAAGACTCAGAAGGGACCCTCCCAAGCTTCTGAAGCTGTAAAGGAGAGGGTGGGAGAATGGTACCACCAAGACTTGCAAGGTTCTGTTGATGTAGCCTTACGATGAAGTAGAATTAGATCATTTCCTGTCTGGCCTACCCAGAAGGAAGGGTGGCGTAGGTGGCTCAGAGGTGAAGACACTGGGCTTGGCTGGAAAGTTGGCAGCCCAAGGTTCGAGACCCGAGCGCCGTGTGATGGGGTGAGCTCACGTCCTCGCCCCAGCTCCTGCCAACCTAGCCTTTCGAAAGCATGAAGAGGCGAGTAGACAAATAGGTACCCACTTCGGCGGGAAGCGAACAGCGTTGCGTGAAGTCGGGCTTGGCCACACGACCGCGGAAGTCTCTTCGGACGGCGCTGGCTCGATGGCGTTTAAACCACCTCCCCCAGAGTCGGCAACGACTACTGGAGTGGTGGCTCAGTGGCTAAGACACTGACACTGTCGATCAGAAGGTTAGCAGTTCAGCAGTTCGAATCCCTAGTGCCGCATAACGGGGTGAGCTCCCGTGACTTGCCCCAGCTTCTGCCAACCTAGCTGTTCAAAAGCTGGTAAAAAATGCAGGTAGAAAAATAGGGACCACCTTTGGTGGGAAGGGAACAGCATTCCGTGCGCCTTTGGCGTTGAGTCATGCCGGCCACATGACCACGGAGACGTCTTCGGACAGCGCTGGCTCTTCGGCTTTGAAACAGAGTCGGAAATGACTAGCACGTATGCGCGAGGGGAAACTTTACCTTTTACTACCTGGGAAGGCTGAGAATGAAAGGTGGAAAAATCTACACAGTCCCCCCTTCATGAACTCCAACTCGATTCCTAGTTTTGGTCAACGCTCAACCCCTTCCCCTCAACTCTGCCCCCTCCTCACCCAAAAGGACCCTATCTGCCGATTTGATAAAGAGCTTATAGGTTTCACGGACGCGTGGCTGAGCCGAAAGCACCTTCTGTTCAAGGTCAAGGAAAGAGAGGGGATGACCAACCAGCAGAGGCGGTGGGGCAGATGGCGAGCAGACGAGCCTGGATCGTCATCAGCAACCAAGCAAGATCCGAGGTGGTTCTGCCTTGGAGACACTCCTTGCCCGCCTACGGCTGACAACTTGTCCCTTTGCCACCCAAACGCACGAGTGAGTCAGGAATTCGCAGCTGACGACCGGGACCCTGCTAAACCTTGGTCTGATGGACGCCTCTGCCACCCCCTGCATCGTGGGCTCGTAGCATGGGTTCTCTAGACCCCCCCCCCCCCCCCCGAGGCTGAAAGTAGTACGTGTTATGGACCCCTGACCCTTTTCTCCTCCTCCTCCTCCTCCTCCTCCTCCTCCTCCTCTCTTTTGGGACCAGCGTTCGGGAGAAGATTAGAAGCTGGAAGAGTTGGAATCCTTCCAAAATAACGACGATAATATCGAGTTCGGGAACAGATGCTTTCAGAAGCAAGTTATCTAAGGGAGAACTAAGGCGTGATATCGTGGCATAAAATAATCTCTGTAAACTACAGATAATTTTGTCATTTTTACAGGGCAAAATGTTCGCGGGATTTTCTGGAAGGAGGCGAAATTTGCAGGAAACGTGGATCAGGAAGGACAATTTTGTTTCCTTCCCCCCCGTTTTAATGAGGGGGGAGGCACTTCGGCTCTTCTCCGCTTCCACTCGCCTCGCTTATTAAAGCCAATTTAATTAATTTTAACACATTAACATAATTCTATTAAAGGAGGTCAGGAAAGGGCTTCGTCTGAGGCGTTTTCACGTGTTCCATCATTTCGTGGGAGACAGTCATGATTAAGAAGTGTGGGAATAAGGGACTTTTTAGGATGCCACAATGCTTTCGAACCATAAACTGGCGGTTTAAGAGAATTAAAACTATAGGCAACTCGTAAGGCTTCTATTCCCCAGTTTTACTTCCCCGTGTAATACTGCTAAGATCTAATAAATGAGAATTTCCACCCCCTCTTCAAATCAGTGTTTCCCCACCTTAACAACTTGAAGATATGTGGAATTCTGGGAGTTGAAGTCCACATATCTTCGAATCGCTAAAGTTGAGAAACATTACTCAGACTTCAAGTTTTGCACTGGCCAAGATGGCATTGTGTGTTGACTTATCCTGACTCCTGAGGCATTCTGGGAGATGAGTCCTTCTTAAACTGGACTCCCAAATCAGCAACTGATTCTGGTTTCCAATCTCACAATTCTGAAGACCGCTTTGGCCTATCAGGTAATACCTATCAAAATAAAAATGAAGGAGAACGCCATGGTGGCCCCAACCGATCTTCTCATGAACTTGGGACACTCAACGTCCACCATCAAAAGTCTTCCAATTGACCTAAATTAATGTGCACCGCACCTCCAGGCCAGCCGTGGGGAGAAAGAGGTTCCCTACCTTCTTCTCGCACTCATGTCCACTGGTTCGTCGTTGATGTTCTCCTTGCCGGATCTCCCGGAAGACCGTCCATCGGCGTGGGGTCTCAGGTTTCCGTTCAGCTTTTCCTCGTAGACTTTCAGTCCATCCTGCTTGACGGGCAGCTCATGGGGCACCTCGATGCCCGCCAGGTCTTTCCTTTTGAGCAATGCCAACATCTTGAGGCGCTCCATGGCCTCATGGCCCTCCATCTTCAGCCTCTTCGCCAAGACATCGTCCCGCTCTTCGGCTTGGTCCAGGGTCCGCTTCAAGCGGTTGAGACGCAGAGTATCCTCGCTCATGCGGTCCATCCTGCCAGGGGGGAAAGGAGAAGGCAAAGAATGAGAAACCACCATAATGAAGTGACTGAGTCGGGCAATCGAACATCTCAAGAAGAAGAGCCCGCTAAGAAAACACCAATTCTGCTGTTTCAGTAGCAAGACTTGGAGAACAGGTCCAAGCTTGGAGAGCTTCATGGAGAGATGTTGCTGAGACCCAGCCAGAGTGAAGCTATAGCTTGGTTTGCCTCCTCTACGGGCTGTGAGAAAAAGCAGGATTTCAAATATCCCCTCTTCTAATGAAGGAAGTCGGATCAGCCCCCCAAGCCAGCTTTCTGATATGGTCCTGGAGGTGAATCTCCCCCCCCCCCCCCCCCAATCTGGGAAAGGCTCTGGGTGAGAAAACCTTTTGGAATTAGGCAAGTTAAGACATGCTCAGGAGGAGATGTGCAAAATTATATGTGTGCCTTTACTTACTTTCTTTCTTTTCTTTCTTTTCTTTCTCCCCTTCTTTCTCTTTTCTTTCTTTCTCCCCTTTCTTATTTCTTTCTTCTTTCTCTCTCTCTCCCCTTTCCTTTCTCCTTTCTTTCTCTCTCTCTCTCTCCCTTCTTTCATTTCTTCCTCTCCCCCTTCCTTCCTTCTTTCCTTTCTCTTTCTTTTTCTTTCTTCTTTCTCTCTCCTTCCTTTTTTCCTTTTTCCTTTCTTTCTTTCTCTTTCTCTTTCCCTTCCTTCCTTCTTTCCTTTCTTCTTTCTTTCTCTCTCCCCCTTCCTTCCTTTTTCCTTCCTTTCTCTCTCCTTCCTTCTTTTCTTTCTTCTTTCTCTCTCCCCTTTCCTTCTTTCCTTCCTTCTTTCTTTCCTTCCCTTCTTCCCTTCAGAAATAATGGGTGCTCCATTACTGGAGGTTTGTAAGAAGAAACTAGACAACCACTTATCTGAAATGGTATAGGTTCTCTTGCTTGAGTAAGTAGGCTGGACTAGAATACCTCCAATGTTCTGTTCTGTTCTGTTCTGTTCTGTTCTGTTCTATTCTTTCATTACTCTACTCTACTCTACTCTACTCTACTCTACTCTACTCTACTCTACTCTACTCTACTCTACTCTACTCTCATTCTCATTCTCATTCTCATTCTCATTCTCATTCTTCCTTCCCCATTCAGTCCTAGTTAATTTCAATGTAGATATTATTTTTACAACCATTTTTTTTAAAAAAAAGGCATCTTAAAATAAATTGCAACGTCTAAAAAGTGAGCCTTCCGTTTTCATTTCCTGACTTTTTTAAGGAAAACACACGGGACTAGAAAACAGCCGGATCACCCAAATTCTCCCAAATCTGCAGGTTGAAAGTCACGAGTTAAGAATTTGCCAACGTCATTGATTCAATCAAGCTAAGTTAAACAAACTTGAAGCAGATCTGGTTATTTGCTGGACATCAAAATCTAACCCTCAAACCAACTGGGAGCGTATCTTGATTAATTTAAGAGTTTTCTTTAAAACCCACTACCCAAAATATATTTAGATGAGAGCACCAAAGATTTAGCCTCTCAATCTGCAAATGAGATCCATCTTAAACTCCAGGAAAGGAAGCCGGGGAAACCATGGTCAAGAATTTAATTAACCATGATCAGAATTTAAGTAAGAATCAAGTTGATAATATCTCATTCTGGTTTATTCTTCTGGAGTTAAAAAGTACATCCTAGCCGGGGACAATAGGAGCCACAAAACAGCTGGTGCAGTAGTCCTCAACTTATGGTCATTCACTCAGTGACTGTTCCAAGCTTACGACGGAGCCAGAAAAGTCCAGTTTTCACACTTAGGACTGGATCCCCGCACTTACGACCAATTATACCATTCCCCGACTAGATGGGGAATTTCTGGGAGTTGAAGTCCATCAGTCTTAAAAGTTGCCAAGGTTGGACACCCCTGATTTACGGGGGGGGGGGGGGGGTTAACAATACAGGTAGTCCTCGACTTACGACAGTTTCATTTAGCGACCATTCAAAGTGACAACAGCATGGGGAAAAAAGGGACTTGGAGAAGTTTTTAGTTACGACCTCTGCAGCCTCCCCATGACCGCGTGATCAAAATCCAACCGCTTGGCCACCGGTTCATACTTATGACGGTCGCTGTGTCCCAAGATCACGTGATTCCCCCTTTTGCGACCTTCCAACCAGCCAAGTCAAGTGGGGAAGGGAGATTCGCTTAACGACCGGATGATACCTTATCGATTGCAATGATTCACTTAACAAATGTGGTTAAGGCCGGTTGTAAAATTGGGCAAAACTCAACTCAATGTCTCACTTAGCAACAGAAAGGTTGGGTTCCGCTGTTGTCGTAAGTCGAGGACTATCTACATTCCCGAAAAAACACCAATAGCCTTCCCCCCCCCTTCCTTTTTGCGTGAACTCAATTTTGAAAAGAAACTGGATTGTGTTTTTCTAAGAACGGGGCAAAGGAGTGAGAATTGGCCCGTGATTGGGGGGGGGGAGGGAAATCCTCAGGGATCCATTTAGATCCCTCTCCGTCTATCCCAGGAATCACCCCGCTGTAGCTTTGCGGGCCATTTCTCCAGCGACCACCACAAAAACGCAGGCGACAAAAGCCAACAGGGAATTATTTTTTTTTCTTTTCGCCGAGAAAAGCGTGCGGTCTAAAGCGATTTAAATCTGCTTTTCCGGGAGCCACACCGTGTTTTGAATCCAAGGATAAAAAACAGCCTCTTTGGCTGGCTTTTTTTTTTTTAAAAAAAAAAAATCCCCCCCCCCGGTGGGGAAGGAGCAACCGGCTTTTTTTTGGGGGGGGGGGGCGGGGGGGGGGGGGCAAAGCGGCAGGCTTGGTTGGGGATCAGAGCTGAAGAAGCTCCTTGGAGGAGAAGCGAAACGTCTTCAAAGAGAAAAACAAAAGCACTTTTGGGACAACCAGGATTTGAATGATGGAGAATCTCCAGAGACGTTTAATTATCGGATGGTTTTCCTCCCCATCACCCTCCTTTTCAGCTCGCCCTACAGACCCTCCCTCCCTTTGGGGGTTTTGGGGAGGGGCTGCCTCTTTTTCTCTCTCTGATTCCCCTCCTCTCTCTCTAGCCCCCTGCCAGCCTGCATCTCTCTCTCTCTCTCTCTCCCTTTCTCTTCTTTCTCTCTCTTTCTTTCTCTTCTTT
>WNWU01019220.1:0-34028 GCA_012654045.1 Ptyas mucosa | reverse complement strand
CTCTCTTTGCCCCCGGCTCGCCTGCCTATCTCTCTCTCCCTTTCTCTCTCTTTAGCCCCCTGCTCTCCTGCATCTCTCTTTCTTTCTCCCTTTCTCTCTCTCTCTCCCCCTTTCTCTCTCTCTCTCTCTCTCTCTGTGTCTCCCCTCCTCTCTCTTTAGCCCCCTGCTCGCCTGCATCTCTCTCTCTCTTTCTCTCTCTCTCTCTCTCTCTTTCTCTCTTCCCAACTTCTCGGCGCGTGGCTAAAAGCGGAAAAGCCGCATGTGTGCCGGGAAAAAGATGCATTTCGAGACACAACGCACAAAATGGCTGTCTCCCAAGGCGCCCAGCCGTTTCCATACAATGCTATAAAAAGGACAATTTCCTAAAAAGGAAAACCGGGAACTGACAGCCAGCAGGTTACGGAGGGCGGGCAGGGGGTCTAGAGAGAGAAAGAGAGAGAGAGAGAGAGAGGGAGAGAGGGAGGAGGGGGGACAGAGAGAGAGGAGGGGGGGGAGGGAAATGCCAGCAGATTAAATCAATCAGCCCCCTGGATCCAGTCCAGATCCCTGGTTTGTCCTTCTGGACGGACTCTCTCCCTCGTCGCGACCCACAGTCGCCACCCTTGCGCGACTCGCACACAATGCCGGCCAAGGCTCCTTAAGGCTGGGGATGGGGGGGAGCAAAGGTGGAGAGAGAGGGGGGGAGGGAAAGGCAGGGAGAGCCTGCCTTCTCCGCAGCCAAAGACGGAAACCCCCTCCCCAAAATGCGCCTCGCTTGCTTTCGAGGGGGTCCGTGATCCCCCCCCCCACCATCCATCGCCACGGGAAGGGAAAAAAAGGCATTGCATTTTAGACCGGGGATCCCCCAGAGGAGGGTTGTGGGTAGGGTTTCCCAAAAGCGTGACAGAGGAGGGGGTCCTGGACACCCCCTCCCCAAGTAGAGCTCGGCTCGCAAAGAAATGGAAACTTGTTGAGCGCGAATTAGCTGCCTTCCTCCTCCTCCTCCTCCTCTTCCTCGCCCGCGGTTGGGTTTTGGGAAGGGGAGGATTTGGGATTTTAAGGGAAGGTCTCGAAGGACGCGGCGGGGACGGGGATCTACCCCAAAAGGAAAAGGGATCACGGAGGCCGAGGGAAGGGATCTCGGATGCTCCCAGGAATAGAACCAAAGTAGCTTTTACGAGGCTGGTTCTTCTAAATTATCACGTCTGGTCAAAATTTCCAGCCGAATCTGGAAGCGCAAAATGTAAAGGGAAAGGCCTGTTTGCTTTTATAGGTAGTCCTCGACTTACAACGCTTCGTTTAGTGACCGTTCAGAGTTACGACGGCACTGGGAAAAAAGTGAACTTACGACCGTTTCCCCCCCCCCCACACTTACTATCTATCCGACTTCCCCGCGGTTCAAGCGATTCGAAATTCAGACGCTTGGCAACTGGCTCGTGTATATGACGGCTTCATAACTCCGGGGGGCAAGTAATCCCCTTTTGCGACTTTCGGATGAGCCAAGTCGACAGGGAAGCCGGATTCGCTTAACGACCCCGTCACTGGCTTAACAACGGCAACGACTCGCTTAACCACGGCGGCAAGGAAAGTCGTAAAACGGAGCAAATTCCCACTTCACGTGTTTCACTTAAGCAAGACAGATTTTGGGCTCAACTGTGGTCGTTAAGTCGAGGACAGAGAAATTCCTAGAAAGAAACACTAGTTGTTGTTTTTTTTAAAAAAAAGGCCTGCTCAAATTTAGACTAAGGAAACTGACTAAGGATGGAGGCAGGGTCGACGTAGTCAGGCTTACTTATTCGAGCAACGCACGGTAAGATTTTTAGCCCTGATTGGCAGAGGGGCATGCTTTGATGGGGTGTTGAGTGCGTTCGCGAGTTCGTTTCAAACAACAGGAGAGCCCATTTCGGGGCAATGCCAGCAGCTGTGACAGGAACCCACCCATATTTTGTTGGGGGAAGGATGAGAACCTCTGCCTATGCTCAGAGGCACTCAAGGAAGGAAGAGGCCTAAGGAGTAACAGAGAAAAAGAAGTGCGGTCCCAGGTGGGTATCTTAACAGAGTGACAGAGTTGGAAGGGACCTTGGAGGTCATCTAGTCCAACTCTTTCCCAATACTTGATTCCAAGTTACGCAGAGCTAAAAAAAAAATCTACCTTTATTTGAAAGTGGGTATTTTGATTTCCTTTTATCTAATTTTGTACACGCAGGGAATTTTAAAAAAAACAACACCCACCCACATTTCTCTACTGGTTAAAGACCAACTCACCAGCTCTCTTAAAGCATTAATAAAAAATATGCAATTCAGGAGCACGAACCCCCAAACCACTCCATTTATAATTTTAGAGAAACACCACAAAACAAGGCTACAAAAAAACCCTTCAAACCATAAAGAAGAAAATCCGCCAGCAGAGCGAATTAAAAACTCCGGCATTCCTCGTGCGACTTTGATAAAAGTTTCTCTGACTCCAATCTCCAGATCCAAGAGACAAAAAAAAAAAAAAGCCTTTTAAAAAAATTTTTGGTCTGTTGTGCCACCCAACCTTTCGGTCGTTAAGTGAGACATTGAGTGAGTTTTGCCCAATCTTACCACCGGCTTTAAGCACATTTGTTAAGTTGAATCATCGCAGTCGGTAAATTAGTCGTTAAACGAATCTCCCTTCCCCACTGACTTGGTTGGTCGGGAGGTCACAAAAAAGAGACCACGTGATCTTGGGACACGAGGGGTGGAAATTCTGCTCAATTTCTCTATAAACGGAATTTCTCTAAAATGAAAAAAAAAAAATACATTCCACAAACGCGCAGGAGATTTTTTAACGGAGCATTTCGCAAGGCCGCCCTTGGAAGTTTACAAATTACGGCGCGAAGGGTTAAGGCGATGAAAATCAGCCAAGCTTTGGAGCCCGAGTTATTTCCGACGGCGACACAGGCAAGTCCTCGACATACGACCACAACGGAGCAACAAAAACGAGACGTTTGTGGAGGGAGTTTCGTCCCCGTTTTACGGCGTTCGCTTGCCACGTTTGGGTTAAGAAGCGAATCGCTGCGGCTGTGAAATTAGTAACATGGTCGTTAAATGAATCCATCTTCCCTGGTTGTGGAAAAGTCGCAAAAGGGGATCATGGCTCCCCCCACCCCACCCCCCGGGATGCCGTGACCGTCATAAATCTGAATCAGTTGCCAAGCATCCCGTGACCCGTGGGAAGGCTGCAACGGTTGTGTGGAAAAGGCTCGTAAGTCTCTTTTTTTCACCGCCGGCGTAACTTTGAACGTTCACTAAGCAAACTGTTGTAAGTCGAGAACAACCTGTATGATCAATTCTGGGAGTCGGAGTCCAAACGTTTTACTGTTGCGGAGGTTGAGAAAGACGGGACCAGAATCCCGCCAGCATTGTCCGTCCTGATGTTCACCAAACATGCGACATCCGCCTTAAATCTAGCCGCGCCGACAACTTTCAGTGGGTAAGACACTGTGCATACAGAAAGTCCATGGGCCAAAGTGAGCACGGGGTTTGCCACTGTGGCCGGGCTCTTCCAAAGCCTTCTAAAACCCCAACTTCTCCGTGAAGTAGTCCTCGACTTACGACCGCAAACCGAGCCCAAAACTTTCACTGCTAAGCGAGACAGTTGTTAAGTGAGCTTTTGCCCTCCCTGGTTAAGGGAATCCCTGCAGTTGTTAAGTGAGCATGGCCTGTTCAGCGAATCCGGCTTCCCCTCCCATCGGTTTTTGCTCAAGACGGACGCAAAAGGGGATTGCGGGACATCCCCCTCCTACCCCCCCCCCCCCCCGGGGATCCCGTGACCGTCATAAATCCGAGCCAGTGGCCAAGCGTCCGAATCTTGATCCCCTGACTGTGGGGATGCCACGACAGTTGTAAGTGCGGAAAACGGTCGTAAGTGCGGAAAACGGTTGTAAGTCACGTTTTTGCAGTGCCAGTTTTCACTAAACGAACGGTTGTTAAGTTGGAAGACTCCCCATACTCAAATCCAAAATCAGGGGGAACAACAACAACAACAACAAAAAAAAGAAAACAAAACCTGAGAAAAAATGCCCAGGAATTTTTTTGCAATGATCAACCCGCAATGATCTTTTCGATTCCTGAGCCAAGGGCGGAAGAGGGGAGAAGTGGGAAAGGGGGTTTATGTGAGGGGTGGGGGGCTTGACTCCCCCTCCCCATGAAAAGTGAGGGGGGGGGAAAGGAAAAATAAAAACCCAGGTTGGGACTGGCTCCCCCCCTTTCCAGACGGAAATGCAAAGCTTCACGGATGGATGGATGGATGGATGGATGGATGGATGGAGGGATGGATGCATGGATAGACGGACGGAGAGAGGGAGGGATGGGTGGGTTTCCAGCCCTCTCCCCTTCCTCCTTCCCCTCCTGTGACGCAGCCTGCCTTATATAAGAGGGCTATGATTTCCTCGGGCCCGCAAGGGAAGGCTCTTCCTACTCGCACCTCTCTCTCTCTCTCTCTCTTTCCACACACACACACACACACACACGTTGCTTTTGTGTGTGTTCGCCTCGCGCCGCGCACACACGGCCAGATTTCCAGCCCCTGGCAGCCGGCCAGGCCCCCCCCCCCACCCCCAAGAGGAGCGCGCACTGCCTTCCTCGTCAGCCTTGTGCCTTCCATTCACAGAGCTTGGGTTGTAGCTGACATGAAGGAGAGAGGAAGGGGAGGGGGGAAAGAGGAGGAGGAGGAGGAGGAGGAGGAAGAGGGGGGGCGCGCGAGGGAGGGAGAGGAGAAGGCTTGGGGGCGTTCGATCCGACTATCAGCGCGCCAGACAATAGAAGACGTTCGACCACACTGGGGGGGGGAGGGGGCTTCCTTAACCCCCTCCCCTTCCCCACCTTTCGGATCTTGGGGTGGGTGTGGGGACCCCCTCTCCCCCCCCCCCCACTTCCAGGACCGGGGAGCAGAGGGATGCGCAAATATATACGACGCCTCGAATTCAGGAATGGAAAAGGGGGGGGGCGTGTGTGGAGAGAGGGGGAAAAAAAGAGAGAAAGAATTCACTGTTAAAGAGAGGGAAGAGAGAAGGAAGATGGAGAAGAATTTGGGGGGAAAGTCTCAGCTGATTTCCTTCTTCCCCCTCCCCCATCCACCCACCCACAGTTCCCCCCTTTTTTGAGGGGTGCACTGTTTTGGTTTGGAAGAAAGAAAGAGGGAGGGAGGGATAGAGATGGGGGAGCGAGCAAGCGGAAAAAGGGACTCCCCCCCCCAAGGATACTTACAGGTAGCGTATGCTATAACCCTCCTTGACTTGTCTAGAGGGGGGGCCAGGCAGACAGATGGAGGGGAAGCCGGAGCACGCCAAGAGGGCAGAGGAGGGGTGAGCCGGGGGGCCTTCTCACCACCAGAAGCCCCCTCGGTGCATGAGGGGTGGCCGCGGCGTGCCATCCCCCTCCAGGGACCAGCCAGAGCCCAGCCGCCGCCGAACGGGCACGTCCCTGCCAATCATCTGTGGTGCCGTTATATTAAACAAAAGAAAGGGGGGGGGAGGTGGGTGAGAGAGTGAGTGAGAGAGAGAGTGAGAGAGAGAGAGAGAGAAAAAGAGAGGAGGCTTTACTTTTACCCATGATGCCTAGCGGAGGCAGGGGAGAGGAAGGGGGGGGAAATAAAAAAAAATAAAATAAAAAACCAGTTGCAGCCGGTTTTTAACCTCAGGACACGGAATTATTGCTTTTTTTAAAAAAATAAATAAAGAAATAAGTTGGTCGGTGGCATCAGAGGCGGCGCCCGGTTATGGCGCCCACCGCTGATCCTCGGCTGGCACTGGCGGGGGGGGGGGGGGCGCTGGCTTGGCCCGCCCCCCCCCCAAGTGGAAAGGAGATGCTGGCACCCCGCCAAATTTGGCCTTTCATTCGTAAGTGTGAACTTTTCCTGCCAGGGTCTTAGGAGAAAGAGAGGAAGAGGAGGGAAGGGAAATGGGGAGGAAGAGGAGGGAAGGGAAAAGGGGAGGAAGAGGGGTTGAAGGAACAGAGACCCCGAAGGATGGGCCCATGGAAAGGCGAAGGATTTCTACCTGGCTTAAGCCACTGGCAGGGCGACGGTGCCAATGGTTGAATTGGTCCACAGGGCCTTTTACCCGGTGGCAGGCAATCCCGTTTTTTTTTTTTTAAATAAAATTTAAAAAGTTGCCGCGTAACAGGAGGCCTAGAGCCAGGGGATGAGATCTCTCTCCTCCGTTCCAGATGTGCTGAGGTGCCAGGTGCCACCTTCCCATCCATGGTCGTAATAATCGGCGCCGTCAAAAACCTCTGGGGATCACTTGCGAAAGGCAGCGTTGGGCGCGGAACAGCTGACATCCGCCAGGAATAACTTTTTTAATATTACGGAACCGCCACATCTGCCTCCCGAGAGGTGGGCAGAGAGGCCAAATCCCAGCCTGAACGTCTGGATGAGTGTGCCACCCATCAGAATGAGATATGCCGCCTGGCATAGCCAGCCACTGCCATCCGGAGCGGAGTTTCCTCGAACGTGGCGACTTTTAAGGACCCGTGAACTTCGATGCCCAGAATTCATGGGAGCTGTTGGAAGTCCGTGGGTCTTAAAAGTTGCCAAGGTTAAGTAAACCCGGAGTAAAACTTCTCAGCTAGCTGGACAGACCTGACTCCAATCAGAAATTGTCCTACGGCTCAGGGATCCTTGGAGATGCATTCATTGGAGAATGAATGAATGAATGAAGGCCAGCTTTGGAATGAGGAGGAGGACAGCCTCTGGGAATGGAAGCTAAATTTGGAGTTGGGGAACCTGGCGAATCCCAGGGGTTGCCCCAAACAAGGGGGGAGGGGTCCCCCTATTTTCCAAAGCCCCCGAAGGCAGGAGAAGCAATGGATGGAAACTAACCAAGGAGAGAAGCAACCTGGAATTAAGGAGAAGCCTCCTAACTGAGGACAATTCAACAGCGGAACGGCTTCCCTCCAGAAGTTGTGAATGCTCCAACACTGGACGTTTTTAAGAAGAGATTGGACAGCTGTTTGTCTGAAATGGCCTCCGGTTTCCTGCCTGAGCAGGGGGTTGGACTAGAAGACCTCCAAGGCCCCTTCCAACTCTTGTTATTCGGTTAATAAACCCCAATAGATGGAGCGGGTCCTTCAAACAAATCAAGGAACACGCTAAAGTTAAGATAAGACAAACTTCTTATAAGGAATGTGGTGGCTCAGGGGCTAAGACGCTGAGCTTGTCGATCGAAAGGTCGGCAGTTCGGCGGTTCGAATCCCTGGTGCCGCGTAACGGGGTGACTTGTCCCAGCTTCTGCCAACCTAGCAGTTCGAAAGCACGTAAAAAAAAAATGCAAGTAGAAAAATAGGGACCCCCTTTGATGGGGAAGGGAACAGCGTTTTCCGTGCGCCTTTGGCGTTGAGTCATGCCGGCCACATGACCCCGGAGACGTCCTCGGACAGCGCTGGCTCTTCGGCTTTGAAACGGAGATGAGCACCGCCCCCTAGAGTCGGGAACGACTAGCACAAATGTGCGAGGGGAAGCTTTATTTACCTTTAAACTCCTTATTGGTTTGCAAGCAACTCTTAAAAGACTTTTTGGGGGTGCTGAGAAGCAGAAGAGCCCTGCTTTGAAATAACCGCTCTGCTCGATTTCCAGGAAAAGAACTGATGAAGAGTATTAAGAGTCCCCGGGATGACGGCGGTGTGGGAAATGGCTGGGTCCCCCCTCTTCCCTGCAAGAAGAAAGCTAGCCTAACAGGGAAGAGCGGTGGAGCTGAACTTCCCCGATGGGGAGACCAAGTCAAGCTGAAAACAGAGGAAATGCTTAAAAGCTTCCTATATCCTTCCCTTGCGCCCCAACACAGAGCCTGTAGTACAGTGGTTTAAAGCACCCTGTTATTAACATCTATTAACATCTGCTGTTCGAATCCCACCAGGCTCAAGGTTGACTCAGCCTTCCAGCCTTTCTAAGGTGGGTAAAATGAGGACCCAGATTGTGGGGGCAATAAGCTGACTTTGTATAAATATACAAAAGTATGAAGGCTATTGCTTAATGCACTGTAAGCCGCCCTGAGTCTCCGGAGAAGGGCGGCATATAAATCAAATAAAAATAAATAAAATAAAATAAAATAAAAAAACAGCACCCCAACACTGATATCCTGCAGGGGAAGCCAAATGGGCGGCGTATAAATTTAATAAATAAATATTGCATCACTCTCTAACGGTGGGAGGTCATGGAGTTGTCGATCAAGCCCCCACAAGTATCTTAGGCCCTTTCCAGAGTCCAGTTTGTGGCCGATTCAAGAAATCGCAAATCAATGGAAGCTTCTACAGTTTAAGCAGGCCGAGGAGACAAAAATTGCTAATTTGGGAGTGGAAATTCATCCATTTCAAGATTCCTTAAAAAAAAAAAAAAGGTGGGGGGGGAGGAAACCAGAGAAAGAGGCATCTCTATTTGCAATAGGTTAAAAAAATACAATAAAACCATTTTAACACAAGATAAGAAATAACGTTTCTTTTTTTTAAAAAAAACAAAAACAAAACGATTTAGGAAGTGGAAGGAATAAACACACGGATTTTTGCTCAGATGTTTCGACTTTCTGTCTGCGTGAAAGTAACTAAAACGGGACGAAAGCACACACCCTGTGGTTGGCTTTAATTAGGGGTAGGTGCTTGGGGTTTTTTGTTTTTTTTTTAGCTGATCACAAGTTCGTTTTTAATCGATTTTTAACTTTACCCGTCTAAACCGCCCTGCTTTAATTCCGAAGGGTGAAAATAATCGGCAAATAACCGGACTGCCCCCTGCCCCCCAAAAACCGGTTAATTTCCTACTAGCCTTAACGTCGTTTTATTCCGTTTTAAGGTTTCGTACTGTCGCTTTGATCAACGGGCCCCAGACTCGCGCGAGATGGACGGCCTATAAATTCAATATATATTCAATAAATGAATATATACGGGTTAGGCACCGTTCACATAGAGTCTGTTTGGCTTAATCTGGCCCGGATTGGGAAGTGAGAAAAGTAATTTAATAATTACGGCTGCAGCAACTGTATTTCCTCTCTGCTACCAAACGGGGGATGGAATCGTCCAAATGCTGCACTCACAATTATGCAAATTCACATCTGGAAGATCATGGCTTGCTCTGTTCCAGCTGATGATAATAATAATAATAATAATAATAATAATAATAATACTGTATTAATACATGGGAAACCACCCACAGTTTTGCCACTTTAAAGAAGGGCCGGGGTGACATGATAGGAGCGTTCCAAATATATGAGGGGCTGCCCCAAAGAAGAGAGGGGAGGGGGGTTTCATCCTGTTCTCCAAAGCAGAAGAAGCAACCTACAAATCGGTTTATGTCAATAGCAAAGAGAGGGAATTCCCCTGTACCGTTAAGAGTTTTGAATGGCTGAATCTGGCAGGTGGGTTTTCTTTTCCAGAACAAGGGGGGTAAAAAAAAAGAAGGTACAAAAAAAAAATAAATCAATCCTTGTTCGACCCCGGCAGAATTTGGCTGCATTAAAATATTTCTCGCTTTTATTTAGCAAAGGGGCACCGATGCCATCTTTATGCCGCCGAAGACAATTCAGAGTGGCTGAAAACACCGTCTCCAGACTGGCTCAAATGACGGGCGAGAAATAATAAAGATTTAAGATTTCTGAAAAAGTCCAGGAGGAGGCGTATGTCACTTGCCTAACTACCCCCTGCCCCCCCCCCCCCCCCCCCCCCGACTTGGAGGTCTGGGACTGCCCCATGGAATTCACACACGACTTTTGGCTCACTTTTCCAACTCAGTCCCTGTTTCCTTTGCCGCTTGCTCGAATTGGCTCAAACCACCTGCACGAAACTGGAGGTGACAGGCGGTAAAAAGTTGCATCGGTTAAGCAAACCGGGCCTGGCACGGGTGATGCCCCCTGCCCACCGCTGGGTCTCCGAGTGGGGTGTGCCTCGTTTTGCCTGGTATCCAACATCAGCCAGTTAGAGCTGAGTGGGGGGGCTCCACTCTCTAAAAAGTAGGGACCAGTTCCGGCAAGACATTTCGGTGCAGAGCGGCGGACCGAGATCCAGCAGAATTCTGTTCGTAATTTAGCTGGAAGAAAAGGAATTGCAGGAACTGGGTACGGCTAGTCTAGTGAAAAGAAGGACTAGGGATGACACGATAGCAGATTTCCGATATTTGAGGGGCTGCCCCAAAGAAGAAGGGCTCAACCTATACTCCAAAGCAGGGTGAGGAGAAACGGATGGAAGCTAACTCACCACGGAGAGAAGCAAGCTAAGAACTAAGGAGAAACTTCCTAACGGCGAGGACAATGAAACGGTGGAACGGTTTGCCACCAGAAGTCGCGGATGCTTCCATCACTGGAAGTTTTGAAGAAGACACCGGACAGCTTTTTGTCTGAAGTGGTTTTAGGGTCCCCTGCTTGAGCAGGGGGCTGGACTAGAAGACCTCCAAAGTCCCTTTCGGTTTTCCTCCAGAAGTTGTGGGAGCTCCATCACTGGAGGTTTTGAAGAAGATGGGACCACCATTTGTCTGGGATGGGATGGGGGTTTCCTGCTTGCCAAAATCAAAAGTTGTTTTGGGGGGGGGAGAGAGAATCTCTCTGCTTCCAGATGTGTCTAAGTGTCCCTCCTCTCTCGTGGCTGGCTGGGAACATCTGGAAGCACTAGTTCCTTTTGCCTTGGGAAGCGGACAGGAAGCTTAGCAGACAATGGGGGAGAGGGGGGGGGGTGTCAGCCTGTCCGTGGCCTGAACTCCAGGGATGCCTCGGGGTGCACGGAAGCCCCTGCCCCATTGCTAAAGGGGGAAAAAATTGCTTGTTTAGGATAGGGAAAGGTTCCTCTTGCACGTATGTGCTACTCGTTCCCGACTCTAGGGGGCGCTGCTCATCTCCGTTTCAAAGCCGAAGAGCCAGCGCTGTCTGAAGACGCCTCCGTGGTCATGTGGCTGGCATGACTCAATGCCAAAGGCGCACGGAACGCTGTTCCCTTCCCACCAAAGGGGGTCCCTCTTTTTCTACTTGCATTTTTTTAAACATACTTTTGAACTGCTAGGTTGGCAGAAGCTGGGACAAGTCACGGGAGCTCACCCCGTGACGCGGCGCTAGGGATTCGAACCGCTGAACTGCCGACCTTTCGATCGACGAGCTCAGCGTCTCAGCCACTGAGCCACCAAGTCCGTTTTGTCGTTTAGGATAATGCTAAGTCTAACCTCATTTGCCGTAAAGGCACGAGAAATCCAGGCATGTAAAACAAGCGATAAAGACAAGAATCAGAAAACCTGCGACGAATTGCTCCACTGCAGGTAAAGGAGCTTCAGAAGACTGCAGGTAACGCTCAACTTACGACAGTTCGTTTAGTGACCGTTCGAAGTTACAACGGCATAGGAAAAAAAGGGACTTGAGACCGTTTTTCACACTTATGACCGTGGCGGCATCCCACGGCCATGTGATTTACATGCAGCTGCTTGGCAGCTGCTTCGTATTTATGACGGTTGCAGCGTCGTCGTTCCCCCACTACCTCCTGGGGGGATCCTGCAACCTTCTGACAAGCGAAGTCAAGGGGGAACTGGATTCGTTTAACAACCGTGTCCTTAGCTCAGGGGTCTGCAACCTTAAACACTCAAAGAGCCATTTGGACCCGTTTCCCACAGAAAAGAAAACACCGGGAGCAACAAAAACCCTTCCCGTGCCTGACTTATTTCTTGAGCGGCCACAAAACTAGCATCTGTAGTTAAATATTCTGTTTTCTTCTGAAACTTTTCTTTTCTTGGATTTATCCATGGTTGCTAAATCCTACCGGGGGTTGAAAAGCTCAATAAATCACGTTCCGGCGGGTGTCACACATTGGTGGTTATGATGCATATTTTGAGTGACAGGGAGCCGCAGCAGAAGGGTGAAAGAGCCACATGCAGGTTGCTGACCCCTGTCCTAGCTTAACAACGGCAGTGATTCACTTAACAACCTTGGCAAGGAAGCAAAACTCACTTAACAAAATGTATCACTTAGCAACGTAAATTTTGGGCTCCATTCTGGTCGTAATTCGAAGACTACCGTATAGGCTATGTTTTTTTGTTAAATTAGGGAAGCACTTAATTCCCATTTAATTTTAAGGGGCTGCCGAACCCCAACAGCTTCAGTATCCTAGTCTGGCCTAAGTTGGCACGGAGAAAGTCACTTATACCGGCAGAGCTTTTTTTTTTTTACAGCAGCTGTGAAACTTTGGTAAAAGTTGAGCTGAGTTTTCTGAAGAAAGCCAAGATCGCTTTTAAAACCCTCCTCGTTTTATGCCGCTTCTCAGTCCTGGAGCAAATGAGATGGGGGAGATCAGTCAGTCTGTCTGACCGACAGCTAATCTGGGGGTCAACCTTCCCCCCCCCACTTAAATCGGGCGAAAGTTGCCAATTAGATAACAGGGAGGAAATCTGGCAACTCACCAATCGGCCAGTCACGTGGGTGGCCCTCTTTTTACGACCGACATGACTGACTTACGACGGTAATGGGCACCCGGCAAGGAAAGTCATAAAAGCTCACTTCACACATGTCTCACACTTAAGTCCACAAAAATTTTACAGTCGTTAAGCCGAGGACCGCCCGTACCAGTAAATTTAGCAAAACAGAAGATGGGAGTGTCAGAAGAGGAGGCCCACATCAACCAGGAGGGTGGCAGCGTAGGCAGCCCTTCCCCCCCATGGAAAATAAATCAAAATAATACTTTTCTTGGCTCCCCCCCCCCCATTTCTACAAGCTGGCCACCCGCCACCATGAAATTTGCATGGAACCTCTGGAAACAGCTGGAGGCCAAGGAGCGTCCCAGCCAAAAACACTTCTAGCTTAGCACCCACCTTCTGGGGGTGCAAACCTGCAATTTGCTATGTGTGCAAACACACACACACACACACACACAAGCACACATCTCTAACACGTTCGGCCCACGGGCTAGGGCGGGGCCCAGACATTCCAGTAATAATAATAAGGATGATGATGATGATGATGATGATAATCATGTCAATCTCTACCAAGGGCTCTGTCTACCGGCTGGATGGTCCGAAACTGAATTACTTAGATAAAGGGGTATCCCTGGGGTAGAAATGGGGTAGGGGGAAGAGATGAGAGAGATCCCCCTCCTCCCCAATATCCTGGCCTGTTATATGCCGGGACCCTTTCTGAGAATAGGTTCTTGTCCTTCCAGGGGCTGGAGATGCTAAAGGAGCAGGGGGTCTCCATTAAGGGTTTGCTTGTAATTTAGGGGGGGGGGTCTTTTAGCTCGGGGGTGGGTGGGTGAACCCTCTGCCCGCCGTCCCCGAGGGGGAGGGACGGAGAAGGGCTGCCAAGCAGGTGGGGACGATCTCCGATCCCCGTCTTCCTCCCCTCCCTCCCTCCCGCCTGCCAATTCCACCATCTCCAGTCAAAGAAGAAGTATTAACCCTTCAACTTCGGGGAGCAAGAATGCCCACCCGCACGTTCCCCCCCCCCGAATAAAATGTCTTCTTCGGAAGAGGAGGAGGGGGACGAGGAGACCCTTCGCGCCGCCCTCTGCTTTTTTCCAAGATGCGGCGAGCTTTTGGGAACCCCGGAGGGGGGATTCCTTGGGCCCAAGATGGGCCTGGGGTGAGGAAACACAAAATCCCCTCTTCCTCCATTTTTTCTTTTCTTTTCCCAATCCGATCCGAAGGCAAGCAAACAGCTTTTTACGTCTTGCCACCCACGAGAGGCGGTTTCTAGGGGGGGGGGGCGCGAGTGGGTTGAGACATCGCGGCGGGCTGGGTGTAAAAGAGGCGCCGGGGGGGGGGGGGGGCCAAAACCCCCCCCCCCCCATCTCTCTCTCTCTCTCCCCATGGAGGAAATGCAAAAATCAACAAGAGCGGATTTTGATCGGCGGAAAGGACTCAGGAAGCAAACACACACAAAAAAGCTTTCCACCACCAACTCTCTTAAAACTCAAAATATTCAGAGTTTTCTGTGGGTCTCAGCTTGGCAGTGGGGAAAATTCTTTGGGGGGGAGAGAGATGCCCCACGGCCCTCTGAGTATCCAGGGAAGAGAAGCCGGCTTTGGGAAAGCAAAAGGGAGCCAGAAACCCCTTTCTTCCCCACTTTAGGGGTTCTGTCACCCCCAAATAAGAGGGGGGGGGGAATAGGGATAAAGGCAACATTTCATGATGAGATGATGGGCATCCTTGAGACAGCGGGGTCTCTCCCTCCTGCTGGTCCTCTCCAGGCTCCATTTCACTTCTGGGGGGACCTCTGCAAACCCCTGTATCTCTTCTGACATCTGACACCCCCCAAATAAGAGGAGGTAGGGATAAATGCAACATGAGATGATGGGCATCCTTGAGACAGCGGGGGTCTCTCCCCTCCACTCCTCTCTATGCTCCACTTCTGGGGGGACCTCCCTACACCCCCATATCTCTTCTGACGTCTGGCACGGCTGTCGAGAGGCTCTTCCTCTCTCTGCCAAGGCAGCCCCCTTTGGGCCAGGCTGGCACTGTGACCCCTTTGGGGGAAAGGACTTTCTGCCCTACAAGGCCTAGTTTTCTTCTCCATCTCAGACGGGTCTCTCCCCCCACCCCTTTGATCTGAGATACACCCCCCCCCAAAAGATCCTCCATAGAATCCACTGCCTCTCAGCTCCACACTGCCCCTTTGGCACTCACGACTTTTTTCCAAACTGAGCCTCTCACCTGGGGGGAAATAATCACGGCCCCCTCCCCTTTTCTAAAGAACAACAAGGGAATACATACACACATACATATATATATATATCAAGCCTTTTGATAACTTCCCCCCCCAAATGGAATTATCCCCCCTGCAATATTTGCTTGCCAGCAGTTGGAAGGAGGTGGGGGGCTCTGTTAAATGTTTTACGTGGGGGGGTCCCAAAGGCTGAGACATCCCTCCCTCCAAAATTCCTAAAATTTGCCTAAAAAACCATCACCCCCACCATTTAGAGGGCCTGCCAAGGAAGCCGCCTCCACCCTGGGCAAGGCGCCTAGGAAAAGCCACCTCACCCCCCCCACCCCCAAACCTTTTGATTTAAGAGACAGCAACCACAGCTTCGCCCTCCGAGTCCCTTGACACCCCGAGAGGCTTCACAAGGGGCACCCCCCCAAACTCCAGCTGGGCAGTGTCTCCCCCCGAAGACCCCCAGCCCCAAACCCAGTTTGCATTGGCCTCGCATCCCCCCCAATGCAAAGACTTTGCAAGCAGGAAGGCAGAAATGGCAGGAATGAAGCTAGCGAAGAATGAATGAATGAATGAATGGATGCATCTCTTTAAAAAAAAAAGGAAAAAAAAGAAACACGACCCCAGACCCATGTCTGACCCACAGACGCCCCTCAAACCCCAAAACCAGAGGCTGCCCCCCCTTTTTTCCCTTCCTCTTGAAACCCCCCCACCCAATTCAAGATCAGCAGCCCCCAAGGCTTCCCGCCCCCCACCACATCTGGCAACAAAGACCCCCCCCACCAAAAGCAGGGGGGGGGAAAAAGACCCCCACTCATTCCCCTCCTCCACCCCAAAAGCCAAAGGGGCCTTTCTTAAAAGTGGGGAGGGGGCGCAGACAAACGAGGGAGGGGGCAAGGACGTCGAATGGCCATTAGAAATCCCCATGTCAGTCTTACTATGGGGAGGGGGCTGCTTTCCACCCCCCCATAAGGGGACCCCCGCCCCCACGTGCCCCCCCAAAAGCAGAGGGGTCTCCCTGGAGACGGGGGGCAGGATGGAAATGCACCCCTTAATTTAGCCCCCCCAAGTTTTGATTGACAGGTCTGGAGACGCCCCCCCCTCTCCGGGGCCAGCGGGGATCCCCATAGGCCGCCGAGCTGTCAATCAAGCGCCGGCCCCGCCCCCTCCGGGTTCCACTCACCTGGCGGCGTCGGCGGCTCCCTCAGGCCGAGCGGGAGGGCGGCGGCGGCAGAGGCGGCGGCGGCGGCGGGAGGGCGCGGGGGGGAGGCCGGGCGGCGGACAGCAGACGCGGCGCCACCAGCAGCGACACCGACACCTCCGCCGCCGCCGCCGGAGCCGGCACCCACCACAAACAATGCGTTTGATTGGGCGGCGGGCCCCGCCGGCCGCGGCCCGCCTTCCGGGACGCCAGCGACGACGGCGGTTGGGCACCGCGCGGGAGCGACGTGCCGAGCGGCCAATGAAGCGGCGAGGGAGGCGCGCGGGGGGCCGGGGAAGGGCTGCCATTGGCTCAAGTCAGCGGGTGACTGGCGTCGGGCGAGGCCAACCGGCGGCGGCGGAGCTTCCCTCCGCGGAGCGCTCCCCCTCTTTTTTTTTTTTTTTAATATTAAGCCGCCACATCCGGGTACTCGGCCTCATGGAAGATGTGTCGGCGGGAGGGGGCGAGGCGTCTGGAGGCGCCCCGGGGCGGTTTTTTTTTTATTCCGGCCCTCGGCGGCCACCGTAGGCTTCCCTTGCCTTGCTTTCAATAGTGGGAAAAAAATAATCCCTCTTAATTAAAATGTGCAATAATTGAGCCCCCCAAATGCATCGTGGTTTGTGTTGCCTCCTGGCTTGCACAAGTCCTAAGCTGCCTTTGCATGACTCAGGTTGGCAACGGACAGACCATGGCTTACTTAAAGCGAGAGCCAAACGTAGCTTGCATCTACGACCCCCCCCCCACCATCAGGAGAAACCATGGTTTGATCATGGTCAATTGAGTAAACCACCGTTTGGCTGGGTTTCTGCAAATCTGCAACCCTCCCATTGGCTAGGAACCATGTTGGCTTAAATAAACCATGGTTTGTGCAGCAAAACTGCCAAAGAAGCTGCCATTGATGGGTTTCCGTCCCTGCATTGAAGATGCGACTTGTGGCCACTCCTCACACTTACGACGGTTGCAGCATCCCCGTGGTATCGCATGATCAAAAATTGGGTGCTTGGAAACCTGCATGCATTCATGACAGTGGTTGCTGTCAGCTTCCATTGTGGGAAGCCAAATTCATTTAACGTCTACATGATCCGCTTAATAACCTTGGGGGGGGGGGGAAAGAGGACGTAGATTGGAGTGCCACTCACTTAAAAACTGCCTTGCTTAGCGACAGAAATGCTGTGGAAAAATTTGGATGCCCGATTCCCCTCTTGCACCAAGCCATTGGGCTAAATGACCTCCAAAGGCCTCTCGGATCCTTCCAGCATTGTCCTCTTATCGCCCAAATCCCGTGTGAATCCACTTTAGGCTCCAGCATAAAGCTGAGAACGGTAGTGATGTGGTAGCTTAAGAGGCGAAGCTCTCTTCTCCGAATCAGGAGGCTTTGAGTTCGATCCTAGGTAGAGGCAAATATTTCTCTCTCTGGGCACATTGGGAATATTATCTGCTGAACAAAACTCCGCACTGGTGACAAGAAAGGTATCCGGCCAATAAACACTCATCTCCATTCGGTTGCCCAGATTCCACCCCACACAGCATTATTGAGGTCGTTAAAAGAGGATCACAATAAAAGCTGGGAAATGAACACCCCCCCCTTCCCCAGCCTCAGCCCAGATGGGGAACGCATTCCGCACGTTCTCAGAAACCCTCTTTCCGCTATGAAACGGGAGACAAGACGCCGGAAGGAAAATACAGAGGCCTTTTTTTTATTTACAGGATGAAGGGAACGTTGGGAAAAAAACAAAACAAAAAAATTTCAATTCAAACAGCTAACAGAAACACGGCAACGAGGGGCTGGGGTCCATATTGCTCGGACTGAGCCCTGAGGTGTGTGTGGGGGGGGTCCCAAGACCCTTTGTACGAACAGAAAGATGGCGGGCCCCCACTTTCCGCGACGGGGCGCCCTTACAGTTAAAGCACGTGCCACAAAGTGGGGAGTGGGGGAGGACCGGGGAAACAGAGGGAGGGGGCTCTTTAATAAATAAATGTACAAAATAGCTTCTTTTCCGTTTTATGTTTCTTTCCCCCCCCTCCCTTTTCTTGTAACACTGACGGTAAAAATAATACTAAAAACAAAAACACAAAGCGAGACCACTTCGGGTGGGAGGGGCGGGGCAGCGCCCTCCCCAATTAACACCCTCCCCCTAATGAATTGGGAGAGGTGGGAGAGAAAGGAGTGGGCGGGGTGACCCAAGGGGCGTGGTCCTCCGTGGGGTGGGCGGGGCATAACTGCGCCCACCCCCACCCCAATTCTGCGACGGACACTGTGCACAAAAATAGACATTTACAGGGGGCGGAGACCCAGATTTGAGGAGGGGGTGGGAGAAAGATTTGGGGTGTCTATGTGTCTGTGTGTGTGGGAGTCTGAGCCCCTAGGCATGTGCAAAGTGCAGAGCTGGGCCGGGAATCCCCCTCCTCTCAATTTCTTCGGAAGAAGAGAACAACACGGGTCGAAAGTAAGGGTCCCTCATCTCCGTCCTGGGACCCCCTGCGCCCCCCCACCCCAAAGGGCCCGGGGGTGCTGGAAACAGCCTAGGGAGCTTAGCTGTGCCCCCTCCCCAAATTTGGTATCAGCTCCAGTTTCATCCTTGTTTTTCTTTTTTTTTGTCCCAGGTAGCAGCAGCAGCAGCAAAAGGAGAGATGAATGGATTGGGGGGGGGGGAACCAGACCCCCCCTTCCCGCTAGCATTCCAGGTTGGCCCCGAAACTTTTCCGGCAATCGATGGCCTTGGTGGTGAGGGGCTGAGCCCTCTGCTGTCTGAGGGGCTCCTTCCCCATGCTGCTGGCCAGCTTCGAAAAGGCCGATTTGTACTTCTTGTCAAATTCGGCTGCGGAGAGAGAGAGAAAAGGGGGAGGGGTGAGACGTTTCATTTAGTGACGGTCCAAAGCAGGGGTGAAACGCTCTGAAGTCTGATGCTGGTTTGCTTGGCGCACGCATGCACGATGCGTGCCGAACACAGGATTTCCTGCTTTCTACCAAATATAAATTGCGCAGCACAGCTGATTGTCAGAAATACCGATTCACCCGAACTGGTAGCATTTTATTTTACTACCGGTTTGGTCTGAACCGGTAGCTTTTATTACTTCAACCCCATTGTCCATCTCCCTCCAACTTCTTTACCTATGTCCACACGATCCCTGCCCAGCGCGGCTATTTTCAGGAACAAAAATTCACGATAAACACTCCTGAAACAAAGAGAAAAGACGGAGCCATTGTCCAACATTGGCAGAGATGCTCTCGAGAAAGCTACTCCCCCCTTGCATCTAAAGAAAGCCAACATTTGGGAAATTAAGGACCAGTAAAGAGGACCACAGAACAGCGGGGCCAGCTAGTCCCTGTTGTGGTCCGCCAGCAGCCTGCGGAGCTGGCAGCGGAGTGTGACAGTGAGGAGGTTGGGGAGGAAGATGGGCCAGTCCTGGAGTCTGGGGAAGGCCCGGATGAGGGCTCTGTGTTAAAGGCAGAGATGGGGCCAGGGCCATCTGGGAGTTATGTGCTGCCTCCAGAGCCTCCAGAGCCGGACATCAGAGAGGCAGAGGAACAGGAGGAGCCTGTTCCTAGTGCGCGCATGCGCAGAGCTGCCAGAAGGCAAGAACAGTTAAAACCAAAGGGACGACTCAGGAGTAAGGCCTGGAGATGATTGGCCCCTCCCATAAGGCTTAAAAGAGGAGCAAAGGCACGTGGGCCCTTTGCAGGAAAGCAACGTTGTTAATTCTGTTCCCAGTCGGCATCTCTGTTTGATTCTGGGCTCCGTGTAGCTTTGCCAAGTAGGTCTTTGGCAGTGTGTCAAGGGAGATAAAGGTTGGTGATTATCCCGAAGGACTTTTTGCAACTAGTTGGGACTCAGCTGTGAATGAACGTAATTCACAGCTGTTGCAATAAAAGAGGTTTTTGGGACTACTCGTTTTAATGACTCAGGAAGCCTAGATCACAACAGTCCTTTGAGACGCCCTCCTGCCCCCCTATAATACTCCAACTTTAAATGTCCACTTTAGGATTCCCTCCTCCCCTTTGATGTTTAATTGACATTCTATAATGTTGAAATGTTTAATCCTAACTTAATTTTACTGTTAATTTTAATGCATCCTGCTATCAACTCTGTTTTTGGGGAAGGGGCTGGACCTAGGGACAAGAGAAGAAAGCCTACCTCTGCAACAGCCCGGAGTTGGCATAGCCTGCCACCTTTTCTACGAAGAGGACAATGGCTTTGTGGACCTCGCCCAGGCCAAGATAATTAATGACCGCTTCCAGGAAGGAGAGCGAGAACGGGTGGTTATGCTTGCGCCAATTTTGCAGCCGTGTGGGAATCTGGCCTGGGAAATGAAGAAGATTGGCATAAGAATCTGGAATGCCCCCTCCATTCACACACGCAACTGTCCAAGGATCGGACAGCACCAATGCTCATGTCTGTCTATTACAGCCAACCAAACCTATCAAGATCTCCACAAATCATTCACACCATTTTAGCGACCACCAAGGGACATTTTCCATCCCAGGAGGGTCCACGGCGGTTGACCAGAGAAGAGTCCAATAAATCCATCACTATCCAAAAGAACCGTGCGTCAAGATTCAAAGGAAACCCTGACTGGTCTCGCACGTACCATGCAGCCTCCAGAGAATGTAGAGAGGGGGAAAGCTGTCGGGATTGGAACTCAGCACGTCCCAGAGCAAGCGTACATTGACGAAAGGGCCCTCCGGAGTCGGTGCCTGGGAAATGAAAAGGAAGCGGAACGGTTGAGTTTCTCTAGCTTGGGAACTTTTAAGGCAGGTAGATAGACTTCAATTCCCAGAATTCCCCAGCCTACCGGGGAATTCTGGGAGTTGAAGTCCACCTGCCTTAAAAGTTCCCAAGCTGGAGAAACACTGATTGAAGGTTTGAAATCCATTGGATTCTGGTTAAGGATTTCTCCTCGGGATGCTGGTTCTATTTTGAGGAGAAGTGTGTGGGAAGTGTCAAGGTCATCCAGTCCAGCCCCTTGCCTCCCGCAAAAAAGCCATACTCAAAAGAGTTGGTGTTTCTTCAAAAATCCCCTGAGATGGACCTACATCCCAATTCTCTTTTCTTCTGGGATGTTCTTGAGATTCCTCCTCAACCTCGCCTCCCTCGCAGGGTCGTTGTGCGTAGGAGGGATGTGTTACCTGGGTGGCCGTCTGGACGTGCTTGGAAGCCAGGAGCAGCTGAGGCAGGCCACTGCAGAGGCCCAACCGTTGGAAATACCACACCAGGTTCCAGTAGATGATGGGATGGTTGTCCACCAGCTCGGGTTGAGATAAGAAGACGGCTCCCTCGTTCTCCAGGAGGGTCTCCAGCTCCTTACGCAGGACCAGGGGGCTGAGGTAGGCGAAAGCCAGCTGTTCCACATGGGCGGCAGGACCCTGAGGCAGCTGGGAGAAAAAGGAGGGGTTCTAATTCCCCATCAGCCCCAGCCAATCCCCAGGAACATGGGAGCTGTAGTCTCAGACTCTGGAAAGAAGGATCCAGTTATGTTGCATTCTAATTCTAAGTCTTTTTCATAATCCTCATTTAATGACACTGCTCGTGGGGCCAGAAACTCCCATTGTTAAGCCCACAGGATCACAGATCAATAAAACACTGACCGTGCTGTTTAGGAAAGGCAGTTCAGGAAGTCCCGGTTGTCTTTAAACGAGGACGGCGGAGGGTCATTTAAGTGAGGACCTCCTGCGACTGCAACCTTTGAACTTCCTACAGCCATGATGGCCCACCTGTGGCACACGGAGCCATATATGTGGGCACGTGAGCATTGCCCTATCATAGCTCCAGCGTGCAAGAGTGCGCCAGCCACCTGATTTTCGGGCCTTCCGTTCCCACCGGAAGTCGGGAAGCGGGCTGTTTCCAGCCTCAAGAGGGCCTGGGGAGGCAGTGTTCACCCTCCCCAGGCTCCAAGGAAGCCTCTGGAGCCTGGGGAGGGTGAAAAACGGGCCTACTGGGGCCACCGTGCCATTGCGTGCCCAAAAGCGGGGGGAGCGCAGGGGGAGGGTCATGTGTGCGTGGGGGGCGGGGCGCATTGAATTATGGGTGTGGACACGCATGTGCGCGACCTATCTTCCCCAAGCTCAAAAATAACACACCCAGGCTACAATCTCGCTGCATGCCCTGGGGAAGACAAACCCCCTTTCATCAGGACTAGAAACTTAATGCTCAACAAGACGGTCAGGATAGGCACCTACTTGTTAGAAACTGCGCTGTTTTACAACAAATTTGCTACCCTCCCTTCAGAAACGAGCCCCTGAAACAGAAACACCATTTTGCATTGGCCGATCCCAACTCTCGTTGGTTCCGAGCGAGGAAAGGACGTAGAAGTCCGTACCGGAGATTCGCTGAAACCGTTGCATAGGGACCCGTTCCTGGATTTCCGCCGCGGATCCGGTTCTGCCTCGTCCAGCAGGAGGCATTGCGACCGATCACTGAGCACCGGGCCCTGTCCGCCTGGCACGGGGGCTTCGCTGTCCCGGGGCCAATCCGAGGACACTGAACTTGTGTCAGAAACATCAGCATTGCTAAAAGGGAATGAACAGCTTTGAACACGGTTGCAGATGGCTCAAGCAAATGAGCCAAGTTACAGGATTTCCCATTTCCCGTGCACGTAAGTCTTCCTGGAGGTGCGACCAGAATAATCTGGAACTGAACACACTCAAAACCCGTAGAAATGGCGGTAGACTTTAGGAGAAACCCTCCCATACTACCACCTCTCACAATACTAGACAACACAGTATCAACAGTAGAGACCTTCAAATTTCTAGGTTCTACCATATCGCAAGATTTAAAATGGACACCCAACAGCAAAAACGTCATCAAAAAAGCACAACAAAGAATGTTTTTTCTGCGCCAACTTAGAAAGCTCAAACTGCCCAAGGAGTGGCTGATCCAGTTCTACAGAGGACTCATAGAGTCTGTCATCTGCACCTCTATAACTGTCTGGTTTGGCTCTGCAACCCAACACGACAGACACAGACTTCAGAGGATAATTAGAATTGCAGAAAAAAACATGGCTTCCAACCTGCCTTCCATTGAGGACCTGTATACTGCACGAGTCAAAAAGAGGGCTGGGAAAATATCTACAGACCCTTCGCACCCTGGACATAAACTGTTTCAACTCCTACCCTCAAAACGACGCTATAGAGCACTGCACACCAGGACAACTAGACACAAGGACAGTTTTTCCCCGAACGCCATCACTCTGCTAAACAAATAATTCTCTCAACACTGTCAAACTATTCACGAAGTCTGCACTACTATTAGTCTTCTCATCTTCTAATTGTTCCTATCACCCACTTCCTCCCACTTACGACGGTATGACTGTAACCTTGTTGCCGGTATCCTTACGATTTATATTGACTGTTTCCCTATGACTATCGTTAAGTGTTGTACCTTATGATTCTTGACGAACGTATCTTTTCTTTTATGTACACCAAGAGCGTATGCACCAAGACAAATTCCTTGTGTGTCCCATCACACTTGGCCAATAAAGAATTCTATTCTATTCTATTCTTCTCATGACACATTTAACTTGGTTAATGCATGAACCCGTCTTCTAATTCTTCATACCCACATTTGTATGTTAGCCACACACACATATACGAAACCTAACAACCCATCACAGCTCTAAGTGAGATCCATTGGTGCTCGGGCAATCGGGACACAGTCAGGAGTAAGATCAAGATACCAGAGGTTAAGAAAATAAGACATAATCGGAGCTCGGACCTGAGGGAAACCATCTGGAAATCTTGGATCTCGATACTGAGGAAGGGCACGAAGAGACGTCCGCAAAAGGGGCAAGTGGTGTTCAGATTGGAGTCGTCCGAACTCCACCCAGCCATCACCTCTTCATCGTACACCAGCGAGTTGCAAGCCTGGCATCGCGAACAACTAGAAAGAAACACCTGAAAGGACAGGATAATAGTTTTGTGAGGAAAAATGGTGCGAATGAGACAAGGATTCCCAGATAGGCACACGGCAGATCGAGTGGGAAAGATACCTCAACTGCCGGAGGCTCCGACAACCGATCACTGGATTTCCGGAGGTTGAAACTACACACGGATGTATCTGAGAGATCGTACTCGCTACCCAGAGAGGCCGAACTCTGTGGTAGGAAAGAGTGGGTTAAGTCGAGAAAAAGGATTGTGGGAAATAACTGGGAAGATTCGTTCCGCACAGGAATACCGACCTCTGAGGCTGTGGATCTTGGACGCTCTGGGGGGAGCAGCAAATGTCCCTCCAGTGGACTCTGGCGAGAAGGGTGTTCTCGGTGCTCAGATCCGCTGCGTCCATGGGAGACTTCCCCACTGGAACCGTGCTTCAGAGAAGGTCGTTTGATGGGGGACAGAAACTGCTGAAGTTTGGCGGTCAGACTCCGGCGAGGGGTGCTCCCCAGACGACGGTTTTCAGCAGCATGGCCTGGCCCCGGAGTAGCTCCCTCTTGTTGTCCGGTCTCCAAGCTGCTCAGCGTTAACCTGTCGCTCTCATCTGTCAGGAAACTGCTGATGTCTGAAAGACTGCTGCCCTCCGAGCTTCCGGGCCCGTCCCGTGCACCGCGCAACCAGGGAGGAAGTGTCGATAGCGTATTATTACTTTCGGTTTTGGGGCTGCCCAATATTTTCCCTGCTGCAAGTAAGATTTTAAAATTGAAACCTGATTTTCCACACCTTTTGGAATAATGAAATCCCCTCCTCTTGAATTCAGACTCACCCAGGATTGTGCCCGCTGGCATGTCCTGCTTGGGAAAATTCAGGCTGCCACTCTTCGCGAGTGAAGTGAGTTGTAGATTTTCTCGTAAGCTGCTCCCAGACCAGGTTGTCTGCCGCTGAAGGCCAGTGCGGGGCTGATATTTGGGGGGTTTGGCCTCTTTGCTGTCTGCCAGTAAAAACAAAACAGAGGAAGCCCACCCTCCCTTTGAGAGATGCATCGTGTTTATCTGTGCTGCTGTTAGTTACTGTAATTAGATAAGAGACAGCATAGCCCTCAGCTGCATAACAGGTGGAAAAGGAATTTCTCAGGCTGTAAAAGAGATGGTGGGAGATTTGTATTTTTAGTTTCTGGTAAACTAGCTTTACAATAAAGTAGAATTACCTATGTTGTAAATGGCCTTGGAAGATGGTGTAGAGATGCTACCTAGAGAACAGTCAGATAAGAGACTGCTAAGCCCCAGCTGTATAACAGATGGAGAAAGAAACACAGAAGGAACCATCTCTAGTTTCTTGGTAGCATAAAAGAGAGAGTAGGAGATTTGTACTGTCAAACATGAAAGGTTCTGTTAATGTAGCCTTACCATGAAGTAAAATTAGTTCATGCGATCAGCATGCTGGCTGGGGAATTCTGGGAGCTGTAGTCCACCCATCTTAAAGCATGCTGGCTAGGGAATTCTGGGAAATACAGTCCGCCCATCTTAAAGCACATTGGTTGGGGAATTCTGGGAATTATAGTCCATCCAACTTAAAGCATGCTGGTTGGGGAATTCTGGGAGTTGTAGTCTGCCCATCTTAAAACCTTTTGGCTGGGAAGGTTATGTGCTGGATGGGGTCTAAATTGAGCCTTGCCTGTTTTCAGAACTGTACCTGCTGGAGCGCCGAGACTCTGCGATTCTGCCTCCTGCTGACGTTGGCGCTGGCGCAGGGGTTGCCGGAACTGGGCGGCCCCTAGGACGACGTTCCGAAGTTTGGCCCAGCGAAGACGGCCACCTTGGCTACTGGACGGCCACTTGCACTCCAAAATGGCCTAAGGCAAAAGAGGAAAGTGGGGTGGGAAACCCGGGTTTAACTTGTAGCATGGCACCGGTGCTAGCCGGGGCAGGAAACTCACCGCTACTTACAAAAACCACGCTAAACTCAGGAGAAGGTGACTATAATGGAGAAACGAGGAGGTAGAGGTGGAAGTACCTTGTTGTAATAGCCGTAGGTAATGGTGTTGGGGACGATCCCGGCCCGTTTCATTTCCAGCATGACCTGGACGGAGAGTATCGGTTCCCCGTACTGGCCGCAGAGCTGCATCAGGATACGGTAGCACACCTTTGAACAAGAAAGGGAGGGAGGGGTCGGTGCCCATTTCCCCCCATTTAAGTTAAGCCCAGAAGGAATTCCTAGCTAAGGCCCAGGTGTGAGGTCACCTGGGGTCACCACACATGTTGTGTGTATCCCAGTGCCTTCCTTCTTCATGCAGAATCACTTATGAGAAAGCGAAAGTGAAAGTGAAACTTCAAGGACTGTTTATAGCAGTGGGGTCAAACTCAAGGCCTGGGACCTGGATCTGGCTTAGATCTGGCCTGCGGGGCTACCCTGGAAACAGCAAAAGACCACCCCGTGTTGCCTCTGCCAACGAAAACGGAGCTCGGAAGGGTTGTGGGTGGCCCTCTCGAGCTCTGTTTTCGCTGGCAGAGAGTTGCGGGAGGCCGTCACAGCCGAAAACGGAGCTCGAGAGCCCGTTTTTGCTGGCAGAGCGCTCGGGCTTCCATAGGCGCCCCCGACACGAGTGACGTCGAACTAGCCACGTCCCCCAGGCCCTCCGCTGAGGTCAAACACAACCCTGATGTGGCCCTCCAGTTTGAAATCCAGTTTGACACCCCTGGTTTTTAGGGTCTTCAGCCACGCCGTAACTTGGAATGGAAGCCGAACAAATGGTCATTGGTTTTCAGGATGCCACAGGAGTATTTTGGGGAGACTTTCGAATATCGTACCGGGGTCAGCTGTCAAGCCACTTTAAATGTCCCCGTGTTGGGAAATGGGTCTGTGTGGGGTGACATGGAGAAAAACCACTTTGACCCAACGTGAGGTAATTTATCTAGATTTGGGAAGCGCTGGGCTAGCAGGATGAACAGGGGACCCCGTAGATGATGGGGAAGATGCCTAATTGGAAAATGTGGGCTGCTGGGAACTGTAGTTCTACATAATCTGGAGGCCTAATAATCCCCACCCCACATGCCAAAATTAGAGACTGTAGTCTGTCTGTCCTGACATCAGAAGATCAACAATTGATCATCATCATCGCCATTTAACGACCTCATAATCCTTTGCAGGGTGGAGTCTGGGCAACTGAATGGAGCTGAGTGTTTACTGGCCAGATGCCCTTCCTGTCGCCAGAGCTGAGTTTTCTTCAGCAGATAAAATTCTCATTGTGCCCAGAGAGAGAAATATCTGCCTCTATCTAGGATTGAATTCACAGCCTCCTGATTGTGAGGTGAGAGATCCACCTCTAGGCCACCGCATTACTCTAAGATCAACGATTGATCCCTGTGAGATAATTTACTATAAACAAACCCAGCTGCATAAATCCGTACACTCAAAACTCTTCTCTGTGCTGGACCAATCCCGGTTTACCAGGTTGGGTGAGGGCGGGGGATTTCAGAACTCCCCAAGTTACTAGTCCTCAAGATTGAGAAAAGCTTGGAAACATCGAAGGCTGACCCGCTCACACCAAGCTCAACCTCGGTTCCATTTGGAACCGTTCCGCGGAAGAACGGGGCTCCTACCTCGTCCGGCAAGACGACTTCTTTGGTCTCCATCTGTTTTAGCACCTCGTACGCCACGTGCAGGGCCTGTACCTTTGAGGTCGCCATTCGGACGTAGGTCGGCAGCGTGATAAACCAGAGAGCGTAGCAGTGACCAAGCAAGCATTTCGCCCACATATCCGGCACGGAAGAATATTTCTGTGCGACTTTCTGGGCCACCTTAATTTCCTACAAAGGAAGGTGGTTTAATGTCAGGGTTTTTTTTTTTTTAAACAAACGGTGATTAAAAAAAAAAATCACCGTTTGTTTAAAAAACGGTGAGTAAAAATCGACCTCGGCTTCAATAAATAGACTTAGAAGCCAGAAATATTCTTGTTAGGCATAATACCCGAAAAATACAATAAAGGGATATATACAGATATATATTTAATGTGACATGTCTTGACAGCAGCGAGTCTTGCATTTGCACAGTATTGGAAAAATGAGGAAACTCCTACAGATGAAAATGTAATTAAAAAAAAATATTAGAATGCGCAGAAATGGATAGGCCAACACTAAAGATAAAGGATAAGGAAGATACAGGATATATATATTTTTTAATATGGGGATTGTTTTATCAATGGTTAGACAACAGAGGTAGAAATTGGAACACGAAAAATCACTACTACGTACAAGTAAATGGACGATAGATTATCACTATGTATAAATAAATAACATTACTGTTATTAGCTAACCTCTTCTAAAATTGCTCTTATATTTTTAAATCTTAATCTCATAAATTTAGAGTTTTAATTTTAGGTTTAAGACCAAATTATTTAATTGTATTTTAATCAATTCTTTAAAATATTTGTATTATATGTATTTTATCATTTGTCTGTACACCGCCCTGAGTCCCCCGGGAGTAGAGCGGTATATAAATATAATATAATAATAATAATTATTTCTTTTATTCATTAAACATGAAACTCAGTCAACTGGACATTTAAAGATGTGCCACAAATACCATTGACTGGTGCTAATGGTTGATAGGGGTTGCTGCCAGCGTCCTAAGTATCAACCAAGTAACTTCTTAAAATATATGATATTATTATTATTATTATTATTATTATTATTATTATTATTATTTTATAAGTAAATTGACCCAGACAATACACTGTTTATTAAGCACTGTATAAATGTATAAATAAAGTTTTTTTTTAAAAAAATCAACCTCAGCTGGGACTGGAAGAGCTCAGGAGGGCTAGGGCTGACTCGTACGTGGACAGGAGACCACCAAGAAATCCCAAGACGGGAATTTGGATTGCAAAACTTAAGAGAGACCCGGCAATAGGTACCTGCTGTGTCCGGCGAGGGGCAGGGCTGCTGGGGGCACTGGTTCGGGCTTGGCACAGGGAGGGCATGAGCTGGTCCTGAGGCCGTTGAAACAACTTGGTCTGGAGCGTTGGGAAGCCATCGTATCTAAAAAAAACCACCAAAAACAGAGACCCCCCCCAAACTGAATGTGTCGTTCTGGGTAGCAGGAGCGATGCAGGGAGATTTGTTTTAAAGCTAATGGCGTTTAAGAGTAATGGAGATTTTGCCCTTTAGGGAGATACTTAATACAAAAAAAAAAAGAAAGAAAGAATTTGCACGGGCATCCAACTGGCATATTGGGGAAGAAATATGGGGGGGGGGGGAAGCAGGAGAACCCCCCAGATTTTTACTTAAAACATTCACAGAGATTCATGGAGTCTTTGTTTGGAATACGTTCAGTGGCCAGAATTCTGAGTGCAGGGAATCTTCGACTTACGACCACAATCGGAGGAGAAACTTTGTTTCCCGTCCTCGATTTACGACAATGAAGCCCAAACCTGAGCAGCGGGTTGGACTAGAAGACCTCCAAAGTCCCTTCCAGCTATTCTATTCTATCCTATCCTATCCTATCCTATCCTATCCTATCCTATCCCCTATTTTCTATTCTATTCTATTTTCTCTTCTCTTTTGTATTCTATTCTATTCTTCATTCCAATATTTCATCTCTTCTCTTCTCTCTCTTCTATTCTTCTATTTTGTATTTTATTCTATTTTCTCTTCTCCATTCTAATCTATTCTATTTTGTATTCTATTCTATTTTGTATTCTCTTCTCTTCTCTTCATTTCTCTTTCTCTCATTTCTTCTCCTCTCCTCTCTTTTCCTCTCCTCTCCTCTCTATTTTATTTTGTATTCTATTCTATTCTTCATTCCAATATTTATTCTCTTCTCTTCTCTTTCTTTTCTCTATTCTTTTCTCTTCTCTTCTGCTGCTGTAGGGGGTCGGCGGTGGACAGGCCACAACAGTTAAGTTTGAACGGTCACTAAACAAGCTGTTGGTCTACCTTTATCTTCCCCGTTGAAGGCCACTAGGCCGGGACACTCACTTGTAACACGGGGGTAGCTCCAAGCCATTGGGCCCGGTGGGTTCTTCAGGGGGCATAATGAAAACAGTATGTTCACTGCCTTGGGTGTCGTCCAGTTCAATCAACGGAGCTTCCTCCGGTTTCTCTAAATCCACCTGTACCTGAAATCAACAAAAAAGAAGAAGAAGAAAAAATGAAATGTAAGCAAACCGTCCTGTGAAGGAACCAAGATCTTCGCCTCCTCACGGCGGATTTATGGGAGGATCCTTCAAAGCAGGAAGTGCTCAAAATTTAACTTCTGCAGGCAGTCCTCGACTTACAACTGTTTAGTGGCCGTTCCGAGTTACGACGGCACTGAAAAATGGTCACTCTGGCAACCGGGGCAGCATCCCGGCGGTCGTGTGATCAAAAATTCGGATGTTCGGCAACTGGTTCGTATTTATGACGGTCGCTATGTCCCTGGGGGGTGGGGGGGGGTCACGCGTTCCCCTTTTGCGACTTTCTGATGAGCCAAGTCAACGGGGAAACTGGATTCACTTAACAACTTTGTTATTAATTTAACAGGGGTGGAGTCTGGGCAACTGAATGGAGCTGAATGTTTTACTGGCCGGATGCCTTTCCTGTCACCAGTGCAGCGTTATATTCGGCAGATACATTCTCATTGTGCCCAGAGAGAGAAATATCAGCCTCTACCTAGGATCAAACTCACAGCCTCCTGATTCTGAGGCGAGAACTCCACCTCTAGGCCATTGCACCACTCCCAATTTAACACCTGTAATGATTCCCTTAAAACTGTGGCTATAAAGGCCATAAAACGGGCCAAAACGCACTTAAATGTCTCGCTTAGCAACGGAAATTTGGGGCTCCAATCCCGAGAACTAGCCGTAATTGCTTTTCCTTTCTTTTTAGTAGCAACCGATGGGTTATTTACTAGCCCTCGCAACTGAGGTTCAAGTTTTTTAGGACAGCGAGAGGATAATTTTGTGGTTAAGCGTCACCTCTCATCTCTTTTTTCTCCAGGGTGCATCTAAATTCAAGCCCCATAAAGACCAGATTAAGCCAGTCGTTCAAATAAAACCCAACCGAATTGTAAATTCAGATCCCCTCTCCCAGCTACCTTGTCGACGCAGGAATCGAAAAACTCCAGGCAAGCATGGCGGTCGCTGACGAAAGAGCATTCTTCGATGAACTGCGTGAAGAGCTGCGTGCGTAAAAGCTGTCCGTAGAATTTGTGGTAGGCTCGATCGCGGGATTTCAGGAAGCCTGTAAGGGGTGGAGCGAGCAAGTGAGAGGGTTTAATTTCACAACGGTTCTCGTAATTATTCTCGCCTCGAGTTTCACACAAAGCAACGACAGCAGAGGAAAACGAGCGGGGCAGAATGAGGAAAACGAGTGCAAAAATTCCTTCTCGGACACGATCGGAATGGCCAATTTCTCTCGACATCAATGCAACGTGGAGTGGATCGCTAACTAAGACTTCTTCCTCTCCTCATCCTTCCTCTTCTTATCCCTTCCTTGGGTGATCCCTATTTTAGGTGATCCCTATTTTTTCTACTTGTATTTTTTACGTGCTTTCGAACTGCTAGGTTGTCAGAAGCTGAGACAAGTCACGGGAGTTCACCCCGTTATACACGGCACTAGGGATTCGAACCGCCGAACTGCCGACCTTTCGATCGACAAGCTCAGCGTCTTAGCCCCTGAGCCACCGCGTCCCTTACTAAAATGTGTAAATCATCCCAAAATGTGTTGAGTCCTACCCTGCAGGAAAAACAGACTGCTGGAATCCCGGGTTTTCTCCGAGGGAGCCTGGGTGATGGGTCGGAGGTAACCACGATAACCTTTGAGCAGACAAGCCATGAATCTCAGAAATGCCCCTCGGATGTCCAGTTCCAGCTGTTTCCGGCGTCCGTAGATGACGTCGTAGTCGGTCAGCAGGAATTCTAAGGAGGCCTCCTCTACTGGACGGTTGTACACTGCAAAGGAAGGACCAAACCGCTTGGGCACGCGAAAACCTGCCAAATTTACATTCTCGGATCCAGAGATGGCCACTTTTCATCCTGGCGTAATATTTTGCAAAGAGAGTGGAGTTGGGGCTCGGAGAACCCCTGGCAGATACTTCCAGGTGGAACGTACTATAGCAACATAAATCTACGTTATTTCGAAGCCCCAAATGATGAATCATGGATCTGGGGCGCTCCTGAAACGCCACAAAATTTTGTATGTCGCAATTGAGTATCTCCTTCTACTACCTTTTATCTTATCACACCTGGAATACTGTGTCCAGTTTTGGTCCCCGCATGACCCAAAAAAAAGAGAGGTTGAGACTTTGGAAAAAGTGCAGAGAAGAGCTAACGAGGAGGATTAAAGGCCCGTAGACGAAAACATAGGAAGAACGGTTGCAGGAATTGGGTATGGCTAATCTAGAGAAAAGAAGGAGTAGTGGAGACATGATAGCAGTCTTCCAGTATTTGAGGGGCTGCCCCAAAGAAGAGGGGGTCAACTTATTGGTCAAAGCACCAGAAGGCAGGACAAGAAGCAACGGATAGAAACTAATCCAGGAGAGAAGCAACCTGGAATTAAGGAGAAACTTCCTAACAGTGAGGAAAAATTAACCAGTGGAACAGCTTGCCACCGGAAATTGTAGGTCCTACATCTTTGAAGGTTTATATGAAGAGATTGGACAGCCACCTGTCTCAAATGATATAGGATCTCCTGCATGAGGAAGGGGGTTGGAGTAGAAGACCTCCAGAGTCCCTTCCAGCTCTATTCTGATTGATGGATACCCATGCCCACCTTTCCCGCCAAGATCTTGCCCCTGTGCCAGTGTGACTTACTTTCATCCAGTTGTTGGTACTGGGAGTTTAACGAGGCCAGCAGCACTTTACATGGTTTCCGTGGCAGAGCGCGTGATGACAACACCTTGCGTTCTTCGCACCTGTGCACACAACAAAGCTGCCCCTACGATTAGTGCCTCCTGCTGGGGTCCCCGGGAACGCTAGTATCACCGCGCTCCCCCCCTCACTTGCTTGTCCAGGGACTCTTCCTTGCCCGCTGGGTAGAGATTCAAAGGGAGACACAACAAGGAATACTGAGCAATTTTGAAAAAAAAAAATACCGCACGCCCCGTGACGGAAGGCAGGGTGAGAAAGAAACTCAATGCAGCCTCATCTTGATTTTCCTTCGTATCAGATAGAAAAATTAAAAAAAAACCTTAAGGCTTTCAAGTCTCTCGTTCTAGTCTATACAGGTAGCCCTTGACTTACGATCAGAATTGAGTCCAAAAATGTCTGCTGTTGTTAAGCGGGACATTTGTTCAGTGAGTTTTTGCACCCACTGTACGACACTTCTGGCCCCAGTTGTTAAGTGAATCACTGCAGTTGTTTTAAGTTGTTAAATGAAATCTGGCTTCCCCCGGGGACTTTGCTTGTTAGGAGGTCGTAAAGACGATCACATGACCCCCCACCCCCCACCCCGGGGACACTGTAAGCGTCATAAATATGAACCAGTGGCCGAGCGCCAGTTTTGATCTACAACAATAAAAATAATAACAATCCTATTTTTCAACCTGCCTCAAAGAGCTGACAATGCAAGCTTATTCCACCAATATTGATACTCCTCGGCTTACAACCATTTATTTCGAAGTCACAACAGCGCTGGAAAAAAGTGACCGACAGATCGGTCCTTGCAGTTATGACGGCTGCCTGCAGTGCTTGGCCTATTGCTTCATATTTATGACGGTCACAGCGTCCTGGGGTCACGTGATCCTCTTTTGCGTCCCTCCAAGCCAACTTCCCACAAGCAAAGTCAATGGGGGGGGAGGGGGAGTCGGATTTGCTTAACGACGGCCGGATTCGCTTAACGACCGTGGCGCAAACGGTCGTAAAACCGGACGTGCCTCGCTGTTCACCCCGAGATTGCAGGATGCGGACACTCACTGGAAGATGGTGTTGGTGTCGAGGTCCACACACATGACGTCGTGCGGGAGGTCATAGAGGTCGAAGTAACTAGAGTGGACCCCCACGATGAAGGGCACCGGGGCGCACAGCACGTCGGCCAGGGTGAGCGGGCAGAGGGGGATGTACGGGCACTGCCAGCGCAAGGGGAAAATCATCTGCAGGAAGAAGAAACACAACTGGGTTTCGCATGTTGTGTTGAAGCTCTGTCATGAACCCACAACCCAGCCACGTTGGCAACTTTTTGAGTTCACCGAATATTTTTTTTTTTTTTTTTTAAAAAGGGATCACGAAAACCTAACAACAATGCGTATGTAAGTATGTAATATTTTACAGCAGGGGGGTGTCGAAGAAAGCTGTAAGACTTGTGGACTTCAATTCCCAGGATTCCTTAGGAAATATGCTTTAAGAGGGATGGACTTCGACTCCCAGAATCCCCCACCCAGC
>WNWU01019215.1:0-13241 GCA_012654045.1 Ptyas mucosa | reverse complement strand
AAACCAAACCAAACCAAACCAAACCAAACCAAACCAAACCAAACCAAACCAAATCAAAACATTGGTGGTCCTGAATTTTGGCTGAAAGGTAAGAGAAACCTCTTCCTCTGAAGTGTCTATTTGAGGGGTGGCCACAAAGAGGAGGGGGTCAATTTATTTTCCAAAGCACCTGAGGGCAGGACAAGAAACAACGGATGGGATCTAATCAAGGAGAGAAGCAACCTGGAATTAAGGAGAAATTTCCTGAAAGAACAGTTAACCAGCGAAACAGCTTGCCACCAGAAGTTATGGCTGTTCCACCTCTGGAGGTTTTTACGAAGAGACTGGACAGCCATTTGTCTGAAATGGTGTAGGGTCTCCTGCTTGAGGAAGGGGTTGGGCTAGAAGACCTCCAAGGCCCCTTTTCAACTTTGCCGTTCTATTCTGTGTCTTCTGAGGACACCGGATCACAGGAAGAGCGAAAACACGACAATAAGGCAGCTTTTTTTTACAGGTCTACTCACCCGACGGTCATTGTGTTGGGAGTCGAGAGTCCGGATCCTTCCATGTGGAAAGTGGCGTTGGTCAAAACCACAGGAAGGGGGTTCTTGAAGACGATCTGGACTTGAGTCTCTTGTCCAACGATGGCCGGACCCAGCAGCTGCGGAGAAGAGAGGAAGAGGATGAGAGACGATGAAGTGGGTTGCGAACGGATTCTCCGGAGGCCGTCAAAGAGAACGCAGGTAGCCTGGTATTCATTCGGTGACCGTTCGAAGTCACAACAGCACTGAAAAATGTGATTTGTGTCTTATGACCGATCCTCGCATTTACAACCGTGCCAGAATTCCCATGGTCGCGCAATCAAAATTCAGGCGCTTGGCAACCAGCATGCATTCGCAATGGTTGCCGGGGTTACGCAATTGCCATTTTTGACCTTCCCAACTTGCGTCCGACGAGCAAAGCGAACGGGGGACGCCAGATTCACTTAACAACCACACAATTCGCTTAACAACAGCACTGCTTCGTGGAACAGCCGCGGCCAAATAGGTCGTAAAATCGGCTGCGTCTGACTAAACCGCCTCCTTCTAGCAACCACAATTGGCCCCAGTCGTTACGAGGAGAAGTCACTAAGTGAAACCGTGATAGTGTTTATGACCTTCCTTTAGCTTTCCTGGGCTTGACAGATCGGCAAACGCCATAAATACGAAGAGCGGCTGTGGACGTTTTTTTTCATTCACGACAGTGACAAAAAGGGAACATATGAAGAACGGTTGCAGGGATTGGTTACAGCTAATCTAGAGAGAAGAAGGATTTGGGGGGGGACATGATAGCATCTTCCAGTATTTGAGGGGCTGCCCCAAAGAAGAGGTGGGGGTGGTCAACTTATTCTCCAAAGCACCTGAAGGCAGGACAAGAAGCAACAGATGGAAACTAATCAAGGAGAGAAGTAACCTGGAAATTAAGGAGAAAGTTCCTAACAGTGAGGACAATTAACCAGTGGAACAGCTTGCCACCAGAAGTTGTGGGTGCTCCATCACTGGAGGCTTTTAAAAAAACTGGACAGCCAATTGTCTGGAATGGTAAAGGGTCTCCTGCTTGAGCAGGGGGTTGGACTAGAAGATCTCCAAGGTCCCTTCCAACTCTTTAGTCTGTTATTCTATCATAACTGCGAACGATTGCTAAAGAAGTCGGTCGCTAAATGAGGACTACTGTAGAATATAGTTCCTATTATCCCCTGTACAGGAACTGGAATCCACCCAACTGGTAGCTCCAAATTTGGGGACAGCTGAAAGAGTCAATTTCCCTAAGCAACATCTCCTGAGAATGCTAATCTCCTGGGCTCAGAAGATCTCACCAGCCTCGTCCAACCTAATTTGTCGGACGTGGCTGGTGAGGGCATCCCAGAGTACGTGTCATACCGTCAGGGTGAGGTCCGGGGTGCGAAGACGGAAAGTGTGCTCCTTTGCGATGACCTGTCCAGTTTCAGTTACTTTCCCGGAGATGCTGAGCTTCATGGCTCCTTGGTCCACCAGATGGGGCTTGTACTCGGGATAGGAGATGACCATTGGAACCTGTTGAGCTGCGAGAAGAAAAGGAGACAAATGTGGGGTCAGGTAGGCGGAGACCCTCAGGATAAATAAATACGAAGGTTGCCGTGTTTTGCCCAGCCCATTCTGCATCGCAAACTCATTCCTTCCTGACAATCTATGAAGAAGGTGGTCCTTTGTTAGAAATAGCACAGCTCAAACAAGGAGCACAGTCACAATGTGCTTTACTGCTCAGCTATTTTAACTGTAACAGGAAACTTTATTTAGAACAAAAGAGTATACAGTATATATACCGTAGATCCAAACTTGCAAACACTGCCATCTACTGGCTGAATACTACCATAGCTCTCGCAAAAAGATATATTCTAACAATGAATTCCAACACCCTCAACCGTCTCGGGGGCCCTCCCAGTTTTGGCACCAGATGCCGTGCCTTGGGTAGCCGGAGACGGTTACCTCCTCCTGCAGGAATCTGGACCTGCCGCTGCTCCTGTTTAAAATTGCTGCCGGTGACTCCCGTGTAATACATGACCGCCACAAAGAGATTGAGAGAGACGCTGCGAGGCATGGAACTCCGGTTCTTCAGGATGACCCTCAAGGAAATGTCCTGTCCTGTGTAGGCCTCCTGGGTGTCGACTGTCACCGAGATGTCTTCTCCCCACTCCTTGTTGGTGTAGATGTGGGCCTTGGTCCCGTGCTTGGCAGCAGTTTCTACCGCTTTGCGCTCGGCTTCTGATCCTGCAGGGAGAAAGGACGGAGGATTCAAAAAGGGGCCCCTCTCCTCGATCCTCGAAGAGAGAGATCTGAAGAAGACCTTGAGGAAATACGCCATTTTTAGGATAGTCAGCAAATAGATGCTACCACGCGTAGTCCTCGACTTACGACCACGATTGAAATCCTCACCTAAACTTTCGACCCACAATTTCTGTTGTTCTGGTGAGACATTTGTTAAGTGAGTTTTGCCTTATTTTACGAGTGAGTGAATCACTGCAGTTGTGAAGTTAATGACACGGTCGTTCAGGGAATCACACCTCCCCGCCGACTTTGCTGGTCAGAAGGTCACAAAAGGGCATCACATAACCCCGGGATCACTACAACCGTCATAAAATACGAGTCGGTTGCCAGCATCTGAATTTTGATCTCATCACCACGGGGATGCCGCAACGGTCACAAGTGTGAAAAACAATGATCAGTTACTTTTTCCATTGTAATTTTGAATGGTCCCTAAACGAGCCGCTGTAAGTCAAGGACTGCCTGTCCTTTTGTCACTATTGTGCCAATTCTTCTCCGCTCAACGTTCCCTTACCTTCGGGGTGCTTGTAAAGGCTGGTAATGTCTTGGCGTTGATGGGATCCCACGGCTTTGGTGCTGATAAGATGGCCGATGGCTTTTTCTTCTACGTAGACGATCTTGAAGCTTCCGTCCCCTTGGCGTTGCCAATACACCTTGTCGCTGTTCACCTGAGGAGACAAAGAGTCACCAATCCGCCCTTCCTGTCAATTTTTCTCCCCGCCGGGCCTGAAGGACCGATCTCGACACAGAGCCTCCTCAGATCTGCTCGGCGCTAAAAGGAAGACCCACCTCGGCAAAGCAGAAGGAAGCGTCGTACTTCATGTAGACCAGACCGTTCTTGATGGCCTCCACAGAGCAGGGCCCACAGCAGAAGATCCCTATGGGAAAAGACAGGAGGTGAATGCGAGATAGGAAACAGAGAAGAGTAGAATAACAGAGTTGGAAGGGACCTCGGAGGTCTTCTAATCCAACCCCCTGCTCAGGCAAGAAACCCTACACCACTTCAGACAAATCTTCTTAAAAGCATCCAGTGTGTTGGAGCATTTACAACTTCTGGAGGCACATTCAACCTAGAACAAGGGTGTCAAACTTGAGTTCATTGAGGGCCTCATCAGGATTGTGTTTGACCTCGGGGAGAACGGGACATGGTGTGGCCAGGGGGCATGGCTAGAGCTCTGTTTTCAGCTGCGACGGCTTCCTGCAACTCTCTGTCAATGAAAATGGAACTCAGGTGGGCTCCAGAGGTTCGCAAATGTGAACGTATGCGCGCTCCTTCCATGCATACACTTTGCTCCACCCACCTTCCGTGCATGCGCACGGCCTCCAAAACATGGCTAAATAAGACATTACGTCCGGGCGCATGGACGGGGCCTACCGCAGTTGACACTACCGGTTCGCCCGAATTGGATAGAACCTGCTGAATCCCACCACTGCTGCGTCCCCTTGGCCATGCCCCCTCCCAGCCTGCAGGTTGGATCTGGCCTGTGAGGTGCTTAGATCTGGCCTGTGGGGCTGCCCTGGAAACACTGAAGGACAAATCCGTGGTGCCTCTGCCAGCGAAACTGGAAGTTCGGGAGGGCTGTATGTGGGGTGTGTGCGGCCAGTGTATGTGTGGTCCACCCGAACTCGGTTTTCACTGGGAGAGGCACTGCGGGCCAATCCTTCACTGCGGGCCTTGAGTTTGATACCCCTGATCTAGAATCTTCTCAAGGGTTTCCAACAGGGGTGGATTCTACTTACCTTTACTAACGGTTTGCAACGAGGCCATGCGCATGCGCTCTTCTGCCCATGCGCAGAAGCATTTTTATGACGTTGGGGTCGGTGGGCGGAACCTCCCGCCAGTTTTACTACCGGTTCTATAGAACCGGTGCGAACCGGGGGCAACCCACCACTGGTTTCCAAAGTTGGAGAACCCATTTCACAAGAGATCTTTCTCACCAGCCCAAACTTACCACTGCTGGATTCCTGAGGGGTTGCGTCCACCACTTGCCACCCGTCGAACCCCGTAGGCAGATCCGGTCTCGTCATCCAGCAGTCGTTCCAGACATGGAAATTCCTGCATCCAAGGGAGGAAATTCAAGGGTTCAGTCCATAGTTGGAAGGGACCTCAGAGGTCTTCTAATCCAACCCCCTGCTCAAGCAGGAGACCCTATGCCAAGGGTCAGCAACCTGCGGCTCTGGAGCCGCATGTGGCTCTTTCGCCCCTCTGTTGTGGCTCCCTGTTACTCAAAATATGTGTCACAACCACCAATATGCGACACCTGCCAGCATGCGATTTATTGAGTTTTTCAACCCCCGGTAGGCCAACCGTGGATAGATCCAATAAAAGAAAAGTTTCAGAAGAAAACAGAATGTTTAATTCAACTACATATGCTAGTTTTTGTGGCCGCTCAAGAAATAGTCAGGGACGGGAAGGGTTTTTATGGCTCCCGGTGTTTTCTTTTCTGTGGGAAACGGTCCAAATGGCTCTTTGAGTGTTGAAGGTTGCAGACCCCTGCCCTATGCCATTTCAGAGAAACTGTTGTCAAGTCTCTTCTTAATAATCTCCAGTGATGGAGCACCCACAACTTCTGGTGGCAAGCTGTTCCACTGATTAATTGTTCTCACGGATAGGAAATTTCTCCTTATTTCTAGGTTGCTTCTCTCCTTGGTTAGTTTCCATCCATTGCTTCTCCTTCTGCCTTCAGGAGAACAAGTTGACTCCTTATTTATGGAGGTTCTCAGTCGTCGAAGTCATGGTTGTCCCAAAAGTGCTTTTTCAAAAGGGCTTCGTTTTTCCTTGAAGACATTTTGCTTCTCGTCCAAAAATCTTCTTCAGTTCTGACGGAAGAAGTCAGAACCTCAGAAGCTTCTTCGACGAGAAGCGAGACGTCTTCAAGGAAAAACTAAGAAAGTCCAGTTACCTTTTGAAAAAAAAAAAACAAATCGGGACAGATTGATCCCATCTTCTCTGTGGCAGCCCCTTAAATATTGGAAGACTGCTATCATGTCATCCCTGGTCCATCAAGACCTGCCCAGGTCCTGCATCCATTCTTCATGTGTCCCAAAGGTGCTTTTTCAAGAGGCTGCTGGACTTTCTGGTTTTTTCTTTGAAGACGTTTTGCTTCTCACCCGAGACGTTTCTTCAGCTCTGACTGAATCCTTCCATTCCACACCATCCAATCAGAGCTGAAGAAGCTTTTCAGAGGAGAAGTGAAATGTCCTCAAGGAAAAACCAGAAAGTCCAGTAGCCTCTTGAAAAATCAGCTTCGGGAAAACCATGACCTGGATGATTGGGAATCTCCATAGACAGTCTTTATGTTTTAGCCTCCCGGCCCTTCATCATCTTAGTTGCTCTTCTCTGCAGACTTGTCCTTCTCACCACCTGAACACCCATGGAGGAGGAGGAGGAGGAGAGGGAAGAGGAGGAAAAGGAGGAGGGGGAAAAGAGGGAGGAGGAGGAGGTCTCGTGTCCTCACCACACAGAGTCGGCGTTGAGGTGCTCCAAGGGCTTCATATTCTCATCAAAGTAGATGTCCATGGTGAGGCTGACGTCCGTGTCGTGCGCCGAGTTGTAATTGGTGACAGTCCGGGTGGCAATGCCCAGGCACCGCAGAACTGAGGAGGAAGAGGGAGAGAGAGGAAGGGTATCAGCAGAGAGGCCTAGTGGTTCTTCTCGACCAGTATCCAAAAAGTTGGCGGGATTTTTTTTGAAGGTGATATTTGTTCTCCTAAATATTCGCAAAGATTCAGGATCGAGCAGCGAGGCTCATGAGAATCCACCTGTTTGGCCAATAATGCAGGTTAGCCCTCAACTTACAACCGTTCATTTCACGAACGCTCAAAGTTACGGCAGCATTGAAGAAAGTGACTTACAACAAGCCCTCGCACTTACAACGGGGGGGGGGCGTCCACAGGCTCACACGATTTTAAACTTGGGCATTTGGCAACTGGCAAGTATTTACAACGGAGTTATGTGATCATCTTTTGTTGACCGTCCCAATAATCTTCTGACAAGGAAAGTCAAAGCCAGATTCACTTAACGACATGCAATTCGCTTAACAGCCACAGTGATTGGCTTTGCAACCGTGAGGGGGAAAAGTCGTAAAATCAGAAGGGACGTGTTTCACAGCCGCTTGGCTTCAGATAGAAAGAAATTCCGGGGGCCGATTGCGGTAGTACGTCGAGGACTACCGTACCTGTATCGTGGCTTGAGGTCGCACCACATGTAGTCTGTGCTCGAATGGAATCAAGAACCGTGTGATTCAGCACAACGTGTGAACATCACATCCAGGAAGCCCTCGACTTACAACTACAGTTCATTTAGCGACCGTTCGAAGTGACGACGGCGCCGAAAAAAGTGACTTTAGGGCCGTTTTTCACGTTTACGACCGTTGCGGGCATCCCGGCGGTCATGCGACTCATATTTATGACGTCCAAGCAAAGTCAATGAGGAAAGCGGAATCGCTTAATAACCGTGAATAACAGCAGCGGTTCACTTAACAACCGTGGCAAGAAAAGTCGTAAAATGGGACAGAACGCAACTGGTTCACTCCGCAGTAGACATTTTGGGCTGGTTAAAGGGAGTGTTACCTGTAGTTGATTTATTCTGGCATCATTTGATGAGCGAAGAAAAATTTCCAGGAATTCATAATCGGATACATAAATGATCAGAACCGCCCAGGGTAATTAATGTATGCCATGTAAGCCCCGCCCCCTTAATGACATCACTGCATAAACTCCTCTTTTAAAATCCCTGAGTTGTGATGTTGTGAAATCACATCTTCACACAGGACATGTGAACTGAGCCTGCCTGTTTTCTGCTGATAATCGGCAATTATAGGTAATCCTCAACTTACGACTGTTCGTTTAGTGACCGCTTGAAGTTACGGCGGCACTGAAAAAAAAATGACTTCGGAGTTAGGACCGGTTTTTTCACCCTTGATCAAAATTTAGATGCTTGGCCACCGACTCATATTTACGACGGTGGCTGCGGCCCGGGGTCAGTTGATCCTCCCTTTTGCGACCTTCTGACCAGCAAAGCCAATGGGGAAGTCAGATCCACTTAACAACGGTGTTGCCAACTTCTCAAATGCGGTGATTCGCTTAACGACGGTGGCCAGAAAGGTCGTAGAACGAGGCAAAGCTCACGTAACAAGTGTCTTGCTGAGCAAGGGGAATTTTGCGCTCAATTGTGGTCGTAAGGCGAGGACTACCTCTGCTGGCTGGGAACGGACTGGCCTGCTTGTGACCATCAAGAAATTTTTAATAATTACTCTCTTTTTTCCCCTCAGGATCTTTTAAAAGGAAAAATCAGGACCACGTTATAGCAGATAACAAGACTGGGAGGGACCTTGGAGGTCCTCTAGTCCAACCCCCTGCTCAAGCAGGAGATCCTATACAATTCCAGACACGTGGCTGTCCGATCTCTTCTTAAAAAGTAGTAGTATAATAATAGCAGGAGGAGGAGGAGGAATAACAGAATAACAGAGTTGGAAGGGACCTTGGAGGTCTTCTAATCCACCCCCCTGCTCAAACAGAAGAGCCTATACCAGTGATGGCTAACCTTTTTGCCGTTGTGTGCCCACCCCCATAATAAAATGCACCCCACCCCCTGTGCATGCGCACATAATCTCCCTCGCGCTCCCCCCACTTTTGGCACGCGAGTGGGCCTGGTAGGCCCATTTTTCGTCCTCCCCAGGCTCCAGAGGCGTTTTTGGAGTCTGGGGAGGGCGAAAACAGCCTTCTCCATCCCCTGGAGAGCCTCTGGGGGCCGGAAACGGCCCATTTCCTGACCTCCGGGAGGGCGGGAGATGGGGGGAGACCCAGAAGGCCCAAAAATCAGCTGGCCAGTGCACGCATGCATGCTAGAGCTGAGCTAGGCCAACGCTCTCGCGTGTCCACAAATATGGCTCCGTGTGCCATAGGTCCGCCATCACGGCCCTACACAATTCCAGACAAAGGTCCAATCTCTTCTTAAAAAGTAATAGCAGTATTAGTCGGAGGAGGAGAAGGAAGAGGGGGAGGAATAACAGAATAAAAGAGATGGAAGGGACCTTTGAGGTCTTCTAGTCCAGCCCCCTGTTCAAGACCCTACATCCTTTCAGAGAAACTTGGTTGTCCAATCTCTTCTTCAAAACCTCTCGGGATGAAGACACCCACAACGTCACAATCTACTCATTGTTCTTGCTTCTTTTCTTTTCTTTTCCGCAATCCTCCCTCCCCGCGTCAACAGTGAACACCAGTTACCTGAGGTCACGACGCCCGCAAACACCCAGCACTGCCCGTAGAGGACGGGGTAACCGGTACTGAGGTACTTCAGCAGGATGTCTCGGCTGCCTACCCAGGCCGAAGGGTTGGTGCCGCGGGAGTAATCCCCCGTCCAGTTTCCGACCAGAACACCGTTGTCGTCTAGAGAGTTCACCTGCGCGGAAACACAACATTGTCATGAATCGAAACGGTGTTGGGTTGGTTTTTTTAACAGTTAGTGGAGATCGCGGATGGCCTCGCCCACGTGCCCCGGGTCCTATTTAGGTACATATTTGAGGCCAGGCGCATGTGGAGAAGGTCCGCGCGCCTCCAAAGTTAGTGTGCGCCGGCGCGACGAACCGGTGGGAACAATATTTGAAACCCACCGCTCTTCTATTATCCAACCAGTCCCATGTTTGAAAATATTTTGTATCTTCTTTTTCTCTTATTTTTAGTGTCAATCTCTCCATTTCAACCCAGTCTAAATTTTTTTTTTAATTACGTCTTCTTCTGAAAGTGCTTCCTCATTTTTCCAATACTATGCAAATACAATTCTTGCCGCTGTCAAAACATGTCATATTAAATATCAATTCCCTTTTTTATTATGCTTTTCAGGTATAATACCTAACAAAAATATGTTTCTGGCTTACAATCTATGTGCCGCTTTAACGTTTTTTTCTAACCGTGCATGTATTTTTGTCCAATATTGCTTTGCTTTTGTGCATGTCCACCACATGTGATAATATGTACCCAGTGTCTGGTTACATTTCCAACATCTGGCAGACATGTTTTTAAACATCTTTGCCAACCTGGCCGGTGGTAAATGCATCTACTATGTTGGAGACCACGATTCTTACTTATATATACCTTTACAGGTAATCCTCGACTTATGACATTCACTTAGGGACCGTTTGAAGTTACAACGGCCCTGAAAAACTGGACGGCTTTACAGACTTATGACCCTTGCGGAATCCCTATGGTCACGTGATTTACCATACATGCGGATGCTTGGCAACTGATTCGCGTTTATGACGGTTTGCTGTGTTCCCGGGCTCACGGGATCCCCTTATGCAACCTTCTGATGAGCAAAGTCCATGGGGAAGCCGGATTCGCTTAACGACCAGGTGACTAATTTAAGAACTGCAGGGATTCGCTTAACAAAGGTGGCAAGAAAAGCGGTAACATGGGGCAAAACTGACTTAACAAATGTCTCACTTAGCAACAGAAAATTTGGGCTGAATTGTGGTCGTACGTTGAGGATGACCTGTATATAGTGTTTTTCAACCTCAGAGACTTAAAGACATGTGGACTTCAACTCCCAGAATTCCACAGCCAGCAAAACAAAGACTTCTGGGAGTTGAAGTCCGCACGACTTCCTTTTAACCCATCTCTATAAAACCATATTTATGGAGTTGGTACCCCATCAAGCCTCCCTCGAAGGGGTGACGTCCACTTTAAAAGCCTGATTCTATTTTTCCCTTCCCTCCCTATTATTTTTTTTTCAGTTCAACTTACTTTATTTGATAAGAAAGCTAGAAAAATGTTTAAACAGAAATTGCAAAAGCTGGACAAACAATGGAAAACAAAAAGAGGCAGGAAGGAACCAATTTTTTAAAAACAAAACTAAACTAAAGCGGAACAAAAAGAAGAAAAAGGAGAAGAAAGGAAAGTTATTAATTTAATTTAATTTAATTTATCAAATTTCTATGCCGCCCAACTCCCAAGGGACTCTTATTAAAGGTTGAAATGCTGTGTAACACCTATAGGTCATGCATTAAAACATTTCAGGGACTCCTTGATTTACGACGGCACTGAAAATAGTAACTTATGACCGGTCGTCGCACTTATAACTTGCAAAGTCCCTATAGTCACATGAGCAAAATTTGCACATTTGATAATCAGTACGTATTTACGACGGTTGTGGCCTGATGGGGTCATGTGATTCCCCCAGTTGTGACCTTCCCAAGCAATTTCTGACAAGCAAGGTCAACGGGGGGACAGCTGGATTCGCTTAACGACTGCCTGATTCATTTATTTTAACCACGGCAGTGATTCGCTTAACAACCGTGGGAAAAGGGGCGTGAAATCAAGTGCAGCTCACTGAACGACCAAATTTCTGTTCTCTGTTCTGGTCATAAGTCGAGGACTACCTGTCCGTTAAAAAAAAAAAAACATTGCTTTGTGTAAAACATCTGAGATTGTTTTTCAAGGTTTTCTCCATTTCCGGGGTTGGATTTCTCTTTTTTAACGCCTGTAAGCAGGGCTGGGATTCAACCGGTTCGGCCCGGTTCGAGCAAATCACTGCGTGGTTTCTCCAACGTCAACTCTGTGGCTCTCCTGTGTGATTTCTCAAGATTTGTGACTCTTTCAAGTTTATTACAGCGTACCTTTTTGGCGGATTGCGGTGAGAAGGATTTATCTCGGGTGGGGGCCAACCCATTGCTGAGCAAGCAACGGAACAGGAAAAGCAGAGGAAAAGCTCTTGCTCAGAGGAAATGAAATGCAAGAATATGTATGAGAGGCCCCAGCCGTGAGGTAACAAAGCGAATACGATCCTCGGGTGTATAAACAGAGGCGTAGAATCAAAATCACCGGAAGTGATTACTACCCGCTTGATAAAGCCTTAGTAAGGCCACTCCTGGAATCGCGCAACCAGTTTTGGTCACCATGTTACAAAAGAGATGTTGTCGAGACTTTGGAAAAAGGACAGAGAAGAACAACTAAAAGGCCTGGATACTAAAGCACATGAAGAACGGTTGCAGGATTTGGGTAGAAAAAGAAGGATTGGGGGGACATGATAGCAGTAGTCCAATACTTGAGGGGCTGCCACAAAGAGGAGGGGGTCTACTACTTATTTTCCAAAGCTCCTGAAGGCAAGGCAAGAAACCACTCATCGAGGAGAGAAGCAACCTGGAATGAAGGAGACTCCAGAGCCTTTCTAGGAGCCTGGGGAGGGCAAAAACGGCCTTCCCCATCCCCCGGAGGCCAGAAACGGCTTGTTTGCTGACTTCCAGTGGGCCCAGAAGGCCCGAAAATCAGCTGGAGCTGAGCTCGCATGCCCACCAATATGGCTCCGTGTGCCACCTGCGGCACGTGTGCCATAGGTTCGCCATCATGGGTGTAGGGTCTCCTGCTTGACCAGGGGGTTGGACTAGAAGACCTCCAAGGTCCCTTCCGGCTCTGTTCTGGTTGAAATTAATCAAAGAGAGAAGCCACGTGGAATTAAGGAGAAACTTCTTAACAATTAACCGGTGGAACGGCTTGCCACCAGAAGTTGTGGTTGCTCCATCGCTGGAAGAGATTGGACAGCCACTCGTCTGAAATGGTTACAGGATCTCCTGCTTGAGCAAGAGGCTGGACTAGAAGACCTCCAAGGTCCCTTCCAGCTCTGTTCGGATGGCTTTCCAATGCATTATGGCCCTTTTGAAGAATAGTTTTGTGTAGTTCAGGCATTGTGCGGCAACGATCTGGCCTTACGAGACCCAAACGGCGCTGATGAATCGTTGAGAAAGGAAGCAATTATCCTGTTCCCCCCAAATATTGCAAGAGATGCGCCCCAATTAAGGGGTGGCACGGCACGGCAGGCTGAAAACACAAGCAGGCCTTGGCTTAGCCTGTGTGACTTCCTAGAACAGAAGCCGGCTGATCCAACCCGCCATTCCAGATCCACGTCAATTAATTCATAGATTAATTAATTCATCAGCTTCAAAGGCTGCGTCACGTTCCCGCAGAGACGTGGCCAAAAAGAAAACTTGTAAAGTGTTGGTTAGGATTTTAGCCAGAGTTTCAAAAGACCTTACACAGTGTTTTGTTGGGATTTTGGAGGATCTTAAGCTGGGATTTTAGCCAGGATTTGAAGCATTTCAACCAACAGACTTTTAATGAGGCGGGAAAACACCTGAAAGTTATGTTGCTAAGGGAGACGGTTGTTAAGTCAATCAATGCAGGAGTTAGTTACGCCGTTGTTAAGCGAAACCGGCTTCCCCGTGGACTTGGCTTGTCAGAAGGTCGCAAAAGGGGATCGCATTGTGGTCATAAGTTGAGGACTGCCTGCACTCAGTTGGTAAGTGATTGCTGCGCTTGGATTTATTTAGTTAGTTTAATGCCCAAGGAGAAGAAAGAGAAAGAAAGAGAGAGAGAGAGAGATAGAAAGAGAGAGAGAAAGAGAAAGAAAAGAGAGAGAAAGAGAAAGAG